>PITA01002577.1:48172-97582 GCA_004023965.1 Spilogale gracilis | reverse complement strand
TGAACTTTTGAGACTTCATCAAAATAAAAAGCTTCTGCACAGCAAAGGAAACAGTCAACAAAACAAAGAGGCAAACCCACAGCATGGGAGAAGATATTCACAAATGACACTACAGACAAAGGGCTGATACCTAAGATTATAAAGAACTCCTCAAACTCAACAACCAAAAAAAAAAAAAAAAAAATGATTACATCCCCAAATGGGCAGGAGACATGAAGAGACACTTCTCTGTAGAAGACATACAAATGGCTAGCAGACATGAAAAAATGTTCGTCATCATTAGCTAACAGGAAAATTCAAATCAAAACCACATTGAAATACTACCTTACACCAATCAGAATGGCCAAAATTAGCGGGACAAGAAACAAGTGTTGTAGAGGCTGTGGAGAAAGGGGAACCCTCTTACACTGTTGGTGGGAATGCAAGTTGGTGCAGCCACTTTGGTAAACAGTGTGGAGATTTCTTAAAAAATTAAAAATAGAGCTACCTTTTGACCCTGCAATTGCACTACTGTGTATTTACCCCAAAGATACAGATGTAGTGAAAAGAAGGGCCATATGTACCCCCATGTTCATTGCAGCAATGACCACAATTGTGAAACTGTGGAAAGAGCCAAGATGCCCTTTAACAGATGAATGGATAAAGAAGATACGGTCCATATATACAGTGGAATATTACACCTCCCTCAGAAACGATGAATACCCAGCTTTTGTAGCAACATGACAGGGTTGGTGGAGATTATGCTGAGTGAAATGAGCCAAGCAGAGAAAGTCAAGTATCATATGGTTTCACTTACTTTTGGAGCATAAGGAGTAACATAGAGGGCAGTACGAGAAGGAAAGGAAATGGGAAGTAGGGTAAATCGGGGAGGGAGATGAAACATAAGAGACTTTGGACTCAGAAAAAAACTGAGGGTCTTGGAGGGGAGGGGATGGGGGGATGGGTGAGCTTGATGGTGGGTCTTAAGGGCACAAATTGCATGGAGCACTGGGTGTGGGGCATAAACAATGAATCTTGGAACACTGAAAAAATAAATTATTAGAAAAAAAGAATTAGGCTTTTTAAGTTCTGAAGATTTTATTTTTTTAGTCATGCATAATATTAATTTTATCCTTCTTCCTTCATAACAAGAAAATGTATTATTAACCTGTAAGATGATTTAATAAACTTTTTAAACTTAAAAAGTACTTTTATTATTTTTTAATAGACTTTATTTTTAGAGCAGTTTTAGGTTTATAGTAAAGATTGACTGGATCTCCCATAAATTCCTTTTCCACCCTCTATAAATTTCCCCTATTTTTAACATCTTGCGTTACTTTGATACATTTGTTAGAATTGATGAACCAATACTGATGGATTTTTATTAACGAAAACCCATAGCTTATATTAGGGTTATATTATGCTGTATAGTAATCTGGATTTTGACAAATATATAATGCCATGTGTCTGCTATTTACAGTATCATACAGAATAATTTCATTGCCCTTAAAATCCCTTGTGTTCTCCCTACCTATCTATTCATCCCTTCAAACCCCTGGCAACCACTGATGTTTTTACTGTCTCTACAGTTTTGTCTCTTCCAGAGTACTTTGTTGTTGGAATATCATGCATTATGTAGCCTTTTCAGACTGGCTTCTTTTTTTTTTTTAATTATTCACTTATTTTTATTAACATAATATTTATTTACTTCAGGGGTACAGGTCTGTGAATCATCAGTCTTACACAATTCACATCATTCACCATAGCACATACCCTCCCCAATATCCATAACCGAGTCACCCTATCCCCCCGCCCCCACCCCCCCCCTCCCAGCAAGCCTCAGTTTGTTTCCTGAGATTAAGAGTCTGTTATGGTTTGTCTCCCTCCCTGGTCCCATCTTGTTTCATTTTTTCCCTCCCTGACCCCCCACGATCCTTTGTCCTGCCTCAAATTCCTCATATCAGAGAGATCATATGGTAATTGTTCAGACTGGCTTCTTAACTTAGCAGTATGTATTTAGATTTCTTTTTTTTTACTTGATAGCTCATTTCTTTTTAGCACTAAGTAATAATTCCATTGTATGAAGGCACTATAGTTTCTTTATTCATTTACCTATTAAAAAGACATGTTGGCTATTTGAAATTTTTCGTAATTATGAACATACCTGCTATAAATATTCATGTGCAGGGTGCCTGGGTGGCTCAGTCGACTGGTTAAGTGTCTGCCTTTGGCTCAGGTCATGATCCCAGAGTCCTAGGACTGAGCGCTTCGCTGGACTCCCTGCTTAGCAGGTGACCTGCTTCTCCGTCTGCCGCTCCCCCTACTTATGCTTTCTCTGTCAAATAAATAAATAAATAAATAATTTTATAAAGATCTTACTTATTTATTCAATAGAAAGAAACACAGCCAGAGAGGGAACACAAGCAGGGGGAGTGAGAGAGGGAGAAGCAGGCTTCCCGCTGAGCAGGGAGCCCAATGTGGGACTCGATCCCCGGACTCCAGGATCATGACCTGAGCCAAAGGCAGTCGCTTAACCAACTGAGCCACCCAGGCGCCCCTAAAATCTTTAATAACAAAAATACTCATGCATATTTTTGTACATATGTAATTTTCAACTGGTTTCAATTCATTTCAGTTCAATGATTGCTGGTACAATAAACGTATGCTAAACTTTGAAAGAACTGCCAAATTGTCTTCCAAAGCAGCTATACCATTTTGTACTCCCACCAGGAATGAATGAGTGTCTGCATTTGGGGTTGTCAGTTTTTTGGATTTTAGCCTAGAACATAGTTGTGTATCTTGTTTTAATTTGCAGTTCCTTAATGACATATGATCTCATATGCTTATTAACCATCTGTGTATTTTGTCTGGTGAGGTGTCTTTCAGATCTTTTGCCCATTTTTTGATTGAGGTGTTTATTTTCTTACTATTGAGTTTTAAAAACTCTTTGTATATACTGGATAAAAATCTTATCAGCTGTGTTTTGCAAGTATTTTCTCTCAGTATTTGGTTTGTCTTTTCATTCTCTTAATAGTGTTTTTCACAGAGCAATAATTTTTAATGAAGTCCCGCTTAATGATTTTTTTCCTTTCATATGTCATGCTTTTGGTTTGGGTGCTTTTGGTGTTGTATCTAAAAACACATAGCCAAACACAAAGTCACCAAGGTTTTCTCCTGTTATCTTCCAGAAGTTTTATAGATTTGTGTCTTGGGTCTGTGACCCACTTTAGTTAATTTTTGTGACAGATGTAAGGTCCTTGTCTACATTTATTTAAAAGATTTTATTTATTTATTTATTTGACAGAGAGAAACACAGCTAGAGAGGGAACACAAGCAAGGGGAGTGAGTGAGGGAGAAGCAGGCTTTCCACTGAGCAGGGAGCCTAATGAGGGGCTTGATCCTGGGACTCTGGGATCATGACCTGAGCCGAAGGCAGACGCTTAACAACAGAGGTGCGCCTACATTTATTTTTTCGTCTGTGGATGTCCAGTTGTTCTAGCCGCATTTGTTGGTAAAACTATCATTTTTTCCTTTAAATTGACTTTACTCCTTTGTCAAATAGCAGTTTGGTATATTGTATGGGTCTATTTTTGTTTATCTGTTTTGTTTCACTGATCTGTGTGTCTAATCTTTTGTCACTACCACACTATCTTGAGTACTATAGCTTTAAAGAAAGTCTTGAAGTTGGGTATTATAAAAAAGTAATGGAGGATTGAGTATTTTAAGTATTAAAAGTCGATTATTTATTGATAGTCTCTGTAGTGCAGTATCTAGATACATTTTTTGAAAGTAATAATTTTGTTGTATTGATATCAATTAGTATTTTTCATCTTGCTTTATTACATCATAGCTCCAGGCCCCAGTTTAATGACTACCATTTCTATGATCTAATTTAATCTACATTTACGTTTTTTCCTTGCAAAATTCTTTCACTTTCCAAACTCCATAAGCATTGTATTAATCTATTAATAATGTTAATCTGTTATACTACTATTAAACTATTAGTCAGTTTTAAATTGTTATGTCTCAGGTTTTTTCACAATAATGTATACAAAAGAAATATCTCAAATAAAGAGTTCCTATTTCCCTTGGGTATATTACAGTTGGAAGATAGAAAATAAAATCTTTCTTGTTGTAGGGAAGTTAACAGAATATAATCCATGATGAGTAGTTCCTTGGTGTCTATATAATAGACAAATACAGGAATTGTACATGTGTCAGTACTTCCAGGTGAATATAGTTTTGCTTACAAATAATGTTAAAATGGATATACTTAGAGTTATTTGTCTGGGACATCCATAGAATAGAAAGTATTTTCCATTATCTAACAATTTTTTAAGGACCGGGGACAGTTTGGTTAAATTAGAGTAATTAGGCATATAACAGTCTCCTTAAACCTGGAACCATCCACATCTCCCTTTTTGAAACACCAGTAGTTTTGGGGTATTACATCAAATTCATTAAGGTTCTCCTGTGTTTAGGTGGCAAACATGTGTGAACATTTTAATTTTTAAAAATATGTATCAGTATATACTCCAGATAAGGAAGCAGGATGAGACTCAGAAAAATAACCATTTACTCTAATTTTGGAATATATTTGCATTATTTATAACTTCTGATTTTTTTGAAAACCAAATCATGTACTGTGATGGTGCTTTGTGCTGAGTTGTGGGACATTGAAATGGTATCTCACTAGCATGTTTTGAGCCATTTTCATTCCATTTTTATATTGTTCATGAAGTCATAAGGAAGCCATGCTTTAAAATAAATACTTATGGGTAATAATATATAATGGGCCTTTTATTAGATGTATGACCTTTAAAATTATATAAGAGGGGCACTCGGTTGGCTCAGACAGTTGAACATCCGACTCTTTTTTTTTTTTCTTAAGATTTTATTTATTTGACAGAGAAAGAGATCACACATAGGCAGAAAGGCAGGCAGAGGAAGAGAGGAGGAAGCAGGCTCCATGCCGAGCAGAGAGCCCAATGCTGGCCTCAATCCCAGGACCCTGAGATCATGACCTGAGCTGAAGACGGAGGCTTCAACCCACTGAGCCACCCAGGTGCCCGCACATCCGACTCTTGATTTTGCTCCTTCATGATCTCAGGGGTGTGGGATAGAGTGTGTTTGGCGAGGTGTCTGCTTCTCTCTCTTCCTCTCCCTCTTCCCCTTCCCCCACTTTCTCTCTCTTTCTTTCTCTGAAATAAATAAATCAATTTTTAAAAAATTATGTAACAAAGAAACTTTTGGTTGTTTTAACAGATAATTTTGATACAAAGAAGAATGAATTAACAAGACAGGGCTTTATGGATCTGAATCTAATGGAAGCCAATGATCGAGAAGGAGATCCTCGTGACCTTTGGGTAACTCTGCATTCAATGGGCTACAATAAAGCTCTGGAATTGACAGAGGTAAAGCAATCTGAAAGTTTTGCAAGGGATTTAATGTCCATAATATTTTCCACCATGAAAATTTTCCTGACACGTGACTTTTCAGTTGGGCACTCAAATCCTTGAATTTCAATATGTGACTGAATTGTGAGTGCAGCAGTGTGTTTCTGCTAGTTTATGCAAGTTCCTGTTCTTACCTGAAATTTAGTTACTCCAGACATGGAAATAATTCAGGAACAAAGGAGTTTGAACATATGATATACAGAAAAAAACCTGGTAATTAAAAAATTATATTTCTTAATCAGTGATGGCTATTTTAGTTGCTGAAGTCTCATGTCTATAGGGAATTCTTTGTCCTATCAGAATAAAACCTAAGAATAAGGAGAATGTGTCTGTATGAGAATTGGAATTCTGATTCTTCAGTTTATTCTTGGGATGGTGCTTGACTTATATATAGCATTGCCTATGTATTAACTATCATTATTAAGACTTGCAGCAAACCAGAGAAATAATAAAAATGAGGACTTCTTAAATTCTATATTTTTGTGTCAGGTGTAAAATAAAGAGCTTATGAGTTTTGGGCCATGCATCAGATAACAGTACATTTGTCATTCGTATTCTTAAAAATAGTATCTATCCTTTCTCCAAAGAAACCAGCTTAGGGGAGGGTAGCCCTAGCATCAACAAACTTTAAATTTTGTGTGTGTGGAGACTTTGGTTTAAGTTCTAAGCTTTGACATCATTCAAATTCCCTCGTAAACCTTTTTTCTGAAAAGTTCTCCATAATTTTTTTGCCATTTTTGAAAGTAGGAAGTGAATAGTTACAATAACTTTTTATATCCTACTTTAACCTAACATTCAGTGAATCCCACATTCTGCCTATCATGTAAAATCAGCATCTAATCTATGAATACTATTGTATCTACTACACATGCCTTCACCTAACAAGAAAAATTAGTTAAGAGCAATTTAAAATATTTTATAGCATTTACTGATGTCATTGATGCTTGAAAGCATAGTCAAGAAGGATTTCCAAGATTCAAAAAAATTTTTTTTGAGATTGATTTATTTATGGGGTGCCTGGGTGGCTCAGTTGGTTAAGCGACTGCCTTCAGCTCAGGTCATGATCCTGGAGACCCAAGATCGAGCCCCACTTTGGGCTTCCTGCTCGGCGGGAAGCCTGCTTCTCCCACTCTCACTCCCCCTGCTTGTGTTCCCTCTCTGGCTGTGTTTCTTTCTGTCAAATAAATACATAAAATCTTAAAAAAAAAAAAAAGATTTATTGAGAGAGGGAGAGAAAGCATGCACAGGGAGGGCTAGAAGGAGAGGGAGAGAGAACTTCAGCAGACTCCCTGAGGAGCCCAGATCCTGACATAGGGATCGATCCCACAACCCATGAGATCACCACCTGAGCTGAAACCAAGAGTTGGACACTTAACCGACTGAGTCACCCAGGCATCCCTGTTTTTTTGTTTTTTTTTTAATATTTTATTTATTTGACAGAGAGAAACACAGCTAGAAAGGGAACATAAGCAGAGGGACTGAGAAAGGGAGAAGCAGGCTTCCCGCTGAGCAGGGAGCCCGATGTGGGACTTGATCCCGGGTCTCCGGGATCATGACCTGAGCCGAAGGCAGTCGTCCAACCAACTGAGCCACCCAGGCGCCCCCTGTTTTGTTTTTTAAAGGTTTTATTTTGGGGACATCTAGGTGGCTCAATCGGTTAAGAGTCTGCCTTCAGCTCAGGTCATGACCTCAGGGTTCTGGGATCAAGCCCCGCATCTGGCTCCCGGCTCAGTGAGGAGTCTGTTTCTTCATCTCCCTCTGTTCCTCGCCCCACTTGTGTGGTTCTCTCTCAAATAAATAAAATCTTTTAAAAATTTTTAAAAATTATTGGTACCTGGGTGGCTCAGAAGGTTAAACCTCCGCCTTTGGTTCAGGTCATGATCATAGGGTCCTGGAATCCAGTCCCACATCAGGCTCTCTGCCCAGCGGGGAACCTGCTTTCCTCTCTTTCTCTGCCTGCTTTTCTGCCTATTTGTGATATCTCTCTCTGTCAAATAAATAAATAAAATCTTTAAAAATTTTTAAATTAAAAAAATAAAGGTTTTTTTAGAAAAAGATTTTATTTATTTATTTGAGAGAGAGAGCACGTGCATGAGATAGCATGAGCAGGGCGAGGGGCAGAGGGAGAGGGAGAAATGGTCTTCCCGCCGAGCAGGAAGCCTGATGTGGGACTCCATCCTAGAACCCCAGGATCATGACCTGAGCCAAAGGCAGCCATTTAACCGACTGAGCTACCCAGGCTTCCCAATAAAGGTTTTAAGTAATCTTTACACCCAACATGCTGCTCAAACTTACAACCCCAAGATCAAGAGTCGCATGCTCTACCAAACCAGCCAGGTGCCCCGGTTTGGCTTTTCAACAATGAAATATTTTGACTCATCCTGATAATGAATGTACTGTTATTAATAGTACATATTCATAAGTAATAAAGAAAGACTCAAGTATAGAAAATCAATTCGCAAATGCCTAGAGAATCTTCTGGAGTATAGTCTCAGTTCATGTACCACAATTTTTCCAGGTTAATTTACTTACAGTTAAAGCATGGACTAATTACATCCTTTATTATCTTAGGAAAGTTTTTCCTCAATGATTAATATTGTAGCCAGTTTATCCCTATTGGAATGAGTTGTTTCATCGAGGATTTTATCTAGTATCCAGGTGGCCATTCTGGTTTTTCCAGATCTTATCCTCATGGTTTTTAGAACATGATCATACACAGTGTTTCAGAACTTGGTGTGCCAGGTTTTTCATATCTATGATGGAATCCTTAAACTTATCCATGGATTTGTTCTATTTTGTTGTCGTTTTATGTAAGGACTTTAGTCAGAATAGGCTGCTTAGTATAATGATCTGGTAAAAGTATTTCAATAATATTTCTAAGGTGTTTCTATAGTACTTTTAAAGTACTTGTATAGTATCTATAATATAGTATATTAGCTTTTATGGAACTTCTTTTACTTTGATTCTCTTCCTTTATGGCCATTATTTTAGGTATCAGATGATTTATTTGTTGTTGTTATTGTTTTTTAAAGTAAGTTCTATATCAAGTGTGGGACTTGAACTCATGACCCTGAGATCAAGAGTTGCATGCTGTACTGACTGAGCCAGTCAGGCACCCCTTGTTCATTTTTATTTTATTTTCCTCATTTTCTTCCCCTTCTTCATTTTTAATGGGTACTTGATCAGAGGGGAAAAATTCCTCTTTTTCCTATAGCATTTTTAAAAAGTTAGTTATTCTAAAAGCATACTAGCTATTAGTTTATATATTTTACTCTCTTATATCTGAGAGAAAGCCACAATTTAGTCATTTGAACTTATTTCATGGTAAGGAAACAGATTTTTATAAGAGACTACTAAATGTCAAGACTGGTATTGTGTTTTGTTTCTTTCTTTAATGTAAGACTCATCCACAAACAACATTAAGTCAGGATTTGGTATGGGAGCATCCAAAAATTCTGTTCTTGGCATTGATACTTTTGATTTACAGAATAACAGTGAAAAAACATTGTCCTCATTCAGTAAGGGCTTATAGAGTTGTTGGATTGAGAATGTTACACCAGCAAACAGTAATATAAGAAGGAGAAAATAATAATTCATAATCAACTAATTGGTATAAATATGTTAGATAGTTTCTGTTAGTGATAGGAAGGTATATGTGTGGTAACATTTGATTTAAAGGATTCATGTAGGGGGAGGTAGGTGGGAGGGATGTGTGAAAATAGGTGATGGGGATTAAGGAGGGCACTTGTGATGAGCACTAGGTGATGTGTGAAACTGTATTGTATACTTGAAACAACACTTTATGGTAACTATACTGGAATAAAAATAAAATAAATATAAAGACAAAGGATTATATATTTATATATTCTTTTTTTTAAAGATATTATTTATTTGACAGAGAGAAACACAACCAGAGAGCGAACACAAGCAGGGGGAGTGAGGGAGGGAGAAGTAGGCTTCCCACCGAGCAGGAAGCCCAATGTGGGGATCGATCCCCGGACTCCAGTATCATGACCTGAGCCGAAGGCAGTCGCTTAACCAACTGAGCCACCCAGGCACCCATATTTATATATTCTTTTAACTATCATAAATAATCTTTTCTCTTTTTAGAATTCTACATTATACAATATTTCCAGACATATTACCTATTAGATACTTCCAACAACCCTTGGAAGAATATATACTACTTATTCCCATTTTTTTTCTTTGAAGAAACTAAACTTCATAAAAGTTAAGTGACTACATAGCTAGCAAATGGAAAAATCCAATTACAAACCTAGATCTGCTATTTACTGTCCAATGATGTTTCACTCTACTGTCTCTCTTATAAAAATGACTTTATTATTGTCAAAGGTTGGAATCATTAAAAACATCTTTAAAAATAAAAATTTCTGCTCATGGTCTACTAACTTCAGATTTTTATCTTTCCCCCAAATAAAAGGATAACCATCAATATGAATAAATTCACTATTTATTCAACAAATATTTAATGGATGCCTACCATGTGGTGAGTCTGTAATAAAGAGGCACTGAGGATCGATGGTGAATAGAATAGTCAGAATTCCTGCCCTTATGGAATTTACATTCCATAAAGGAGAATGATTAATTAAAGAAAAATAAATAAAATCATTTAAAAAACATTTTGAAAGAAATAAGCCATAGACCAAACTAAAGAAGAATAGTACAGAGGGGAAGCAGATTGGGAGACCTAAACAACTCTCTCTGTAGAGGTGACCCTTAAGCCTTAGCCTGAAGGAGTAGAATGAGGTACCTATGTAAAAAGATGTGAAAGAATCTTCCAAGTACATAGAATACTGTACACAAAGTCTCTGACATGGGAAAGAGCTTTATTTGTTCTAGGATCTGGATGATCAGAGTAGCAGGAATATAGCAAGGCAGGAAGACTTGGTTGGATAGAGAGACAAAGGCTCCTGTGCATCATCGGGTTGACTATGGTAAAGACTCAAAGATAGGCATTAGAAAGATCCATTTTCTAATGCAGAATATCATTTAAATCTCAGATATTAAAAGTGCTTTACACTAACTTTGAACTGTGAATTTATTTTTCTACATTCTTTTTGGTGTTCTATATCCATGATTTAAGTTTCAGTTGTAAAGAGAATAATTCTCTTACAGTCCTTTAATGATTTCTTTCTGAAGCCTTAAAGTTAGAAAAGGAAATTAAATAATATGCCATATATTAGTTTTAAACCAAATGAAGGGGTGGTGCTATGGCTGATAGAAGGATTACTGATTTGCTTGAGATTATAGTTTTCTTTCCTTTTCATTGTCAGTTAATATGCAAACAAAAAATCATAACTTTATGCTTTATTATTGAATTCGTAATACTAAAATATTCTAAAAGTATATGAGAAGGACAAGCTAGAAGGTACAGTGTGTCTTCTTAAATCATATGATAAGCACATTAATAACAAATAATTTATTTTTAATTCTATCAGAAAGCTAAAACAAGGTTCGCTTTTTCTTTCTCATCAGGCATGCCCATTTATCATCGATATCTATGCAGACAAATGCAAGCCAAGAATTAAAGCTGACCATATGGAGGCATGTAGTGGGCAACTTGAGAAGGCCATTTGTAAATCTGTTCTTAACAAAGGTGATGCCAGGGTAATGGATGGCTATGAAAATATAATTGTACATACTTATAAGCGTGACACCTGGATAACATCAGTTATTGAAAACAAGGTATTATTTATGAGATGGTTCTCCTCATAACTGCATTGTTTACTAATATGTTCCCTCTCTTTTCTTACTCTATTCTTGCACAATAATTAATATCACATTATATTAATAATATTTATAATGGACAGTTCTTTTCAGTTTTCTAATTCAGACTGAGCATGATAATTTTTATGTATTTTTAAAATTTTGAGATAATTCTATTTGAAAATTAAGTATTTGGAGCTCTCTGAAGATAGAGCATAATCTGGGGACAAAGTATCTTATTTAGTTTGTTATTAAGAATCTTTACACCTATTGCATGGAGCACTGGGTGTGGGGCATGTGCAATGAATCTTGGAACACTGAAAAAATAAAATAAATTTAAAGTTAAAAAAATTTAAAAAAAGAATCTTTACACATACATAACTATTTCAAATAACAGACACTGGGTTTTAAAGAAATATAAGCAAAGTAAAGGAAAAATATAGTCCTCCTTTTTCCACACTTTGAAATATTAGAAATTCTATAGGCTGTCATCATTTTATCTAATATATTCTACTGCCCTGGACCTATTTTTATCAAGCTAATTATTGCTAGCTTTAGCCACCATCTCTGCTACTACTGATACTGCAGTCCAAGAGAATATGCACATAAATGCTTAGAGATACTCAGCTTTGTAGAAATACAAATTTTCATAAAATCTGACTCAACGTTTCTGGATTTTTAGGACTGTTGGCTTATTTCTTTTAGTTCCTGGGTGAGACTTCATTATTTTTATGCTTGCCTTGAATTTCTTAAAGTGCTTAAGGTTTGGCTGAGTATTGAGTCAATGTGATATATGCTATGTAACTAATTCTAGTCACAGCAGAGGCCACTATCAGTGCAATATGGTCTCTGCTTGCAAGGACTTTTGTACTAGTTGAGAAGACAAAATTAATACTCTCTGGGGTGCCTGGGTGGCTCAGTCGTTAAGCATCTGCCTTCACTCAGGTCATGATCCTGGAGTCCCAGGCTTGAGCCCCGCATCGGGCTCCCTGCCCGGCGGGAAGCCTGCTTCTCCCTCTCTCAGTCCCCCTGCTTGTGTTTCTTTCTGTCAAATAAATAAATAAAATCTTAAAAAAATTAATACTCTCAAAATAGATCAGAGAATAATTAAATGTTAAATTATATGGTACTGCTTATTTGTGAAATAGTTTTACTGTATTTGCATCTTTTGTGCTTGATATTAATTTGAACTATAGAAGTTGGGGAAGGACTTATGATGAGGGGAAGGGGACTGTGTTATGGAATTGGAGACAAACTAGGATTAGATATGCAGAGACAGCCATTAGAAGCAGAGAAACAGTATAAGGAATAACATGTAAGAGGGTTGAGGTGGAGAGTAGAGGAAATAGTAGGAATATTCTCTATGTAGAAACAGAGAACTTTATTTGGAGGAGTACTACAAAGATAAATAACATAGGTGGTATGGGCCCAGAATATAGATATTATCTTGAAAATGAGGTAGAGGACTTGGATTTCATAAAACAGGGTCCCCAGCTAGGAGATTCCAGTCTTCAAGTGGATCATAAAGCTTTGGAGGGTGATTCCTAAGATCCAGCATGCCTTCACTTCTGCTCTGTCTGTTTTATTAGAACTAAAAGTGTAGATGGGAGTCACTATCTTAACCAGTTTCCCTGTCCTGTAGTTAGCTATCATTTCTCAACCCTCCATCTCCTTCCTTTCCCTCAAGGAAAATTAAACTTCCCTGCACCAAAATGATGTGATAATAATAATATTTTAGAGTTTCCCATTTGTCAGGCACTTTACATTTATTAACGCATTTACAACTCACAACAACCCAATGAGGTAAGTACTAACCACATTTTACACACAAAGAAACTGAAGCATGGGGACGTTAAGTAACTTGCAGAAGGTCACATGCTGAGTAGTAGAGCTGAGAAATGAATTCAAGTAGTATAATGTTATACTGCCCCTTTGTAGTCATTAGAGAGTGCTTGTAGCTTTCTTAGCAGAGGAATACTTTGGTGCCTACATTTCTTTCATTCACCCGCTTCAGAGGCTATCTATTATCTGTGATCTATTATCTCAAGTATTGCTTCTTCTACAAAGTGTTCCTTGCTAACCCAGCCTGAGCTAATGTTTCTGTGTTTCTGTGTATCTTCTGTGTTTCTGTAGACCCTGTTAGTACTTCTGTCACAAGACTTAGAAAATGTTTTATAATAATCATTTTGTTTGTATTTATTAAAGAAAGGACTAGCAACTTATGAAATTTTTTTTCTAGTCAGATAATAAAGTGATTATTCACATCAACAATGAGCTAAGTAAAAACTGCATAAATAACAGAGGACTCAACATATTTGCGGTAGAAGTGGCACCAAAATCTACAATGGTAATGTATTGTTTTCTAATTAAAGCTTTTTGTTTTATCAATTTGAAAAATCATTTTTATTAAGTAGAATAAGTAGAAATATGAAATAAAGTAGAAAATTATTCTAAGTATGATATTGATATTATTATCATCCTATATTAGGAGATTTTGGTTCCAGTCCAGGTCTCACTATTTGGTTGAGTGATTATGAGAGATTCACTTAAGCACTCTGTTCCTATCTCTTTAAATGTAAAATTAATATGATATTGCTAGTGTTAGGTGTTCACAAGGTTAATATAAAGATTAAAATGATGTACATTGAAAGTACTTTACAAAAAAAAAAAAAAGTACTTTGCAACATCATAAAAACAAAGTAGTGTTTATAGTAAATGGGAATTTTGCTAATCCAGAATGTTTTTATCTACATTATTAACATTTTCCAAAGTAACCTGAAAGAGAAAAGGCCTCTGAGTTCTAGATAACAATCATTTAAGTCAAGAGCCAGAAACAACTGTAGTTTCTGGTGTTAGCAGAGCTGTGAGTTTCTAATTTAGCCAGGGGTTCAAAGGCAGGGACCCTAAAACTGGTCTAGTGAAGGGAAAAAAGAAAAGACCTTCTATTCTTATCCTTTCTTTGTTCTGTCCATGAAACCCTGAAACATTCTAGAATGGAATATAGAGGAGAGATTCTACAGAATCCTAATGAGGATTTTGGAAAATGCTCTAAGTTTAGCGAAAAAAGGATATTTACTCCCTTTTCCACTACACCCTTTTCTACTACTCCTACCCCACATATATATACACCAAATATCAACTACTATATTTGAGTGGAATTTATGCTGGATTATTCTGTTAGACATCTGATCATAGATTGTAGGTACACTCTCAGGACAAATGGTATAGAATTTTATCTGCAGGGGGATATTTTTTCATAGGGCCTAGAAATGTTATCCTGTTCAAAAATTAACCAAAAATAATAATATGTAAAAGAAAAGTAAAAGTTTTCTGTTTTTATATGCAGGTTTGTCAACATGTAATGCCTCTGAATGAACAACAAGAATGGATATATTATTGTGTGTATTCCCTTATATCTTAAATATTATTTTCTACCTGAGGCTGTCAAACTAATAATTCTTTCAGGTTTAGTCTGTTATTTGTTGATAAACTAAATGCTAATCAATTTAACTGATGTACATAACAATATTTAATTTGTATGTGTTTATATTTTCCAGCCATGTTATATACTTTATTATTAAAATATAAATATAAAATAGAAATAATGTAATAATGTTTTTAACATGTGGCTTTCTTACTAACTTAATGGGAAATCTGGGCATATTTCATCTACCAATAGTAAATCAAAATAAAATTACAGGTAAGCTTTTACAAAGTAGTATTTGATGAATTCTACAAAATCCTGTTTTCTTTTGGTTTAGTCTTCTCATCAGAAATAAGCTCAAAGAAAATGAAAATAGGCCACCTGCAGCTAGTGCCTTGGGCCCTCACCCTGCCTCCTCACTGGTCTGTCCCAGGAGCCCGACAGGTCACAGACTCCCATCCATGCCACTGTGGGCCCAGGCATGTGGCTATGGGAAGACCAGGGAGCCTCCTGGGCCCCTTCTCTTTGCTGGTGCTGTAGCCCCTTCAAAACCTCCCTTCCACCAGCAGCCTCTACCTCCAGCTACATCTCTTCAGCTTTGAGCTGATGCTTCCTCCTCCAGCCACTTCTGGGCCTGTAGGTATTCAAGCCCTGGAAGCTATTCCACCATTGTCCATACTGGCGGCCATGGCAGGCAGGTGGTAGGATTGGAGCAACAGGTTTGGAGTTGGATGTTGAAGTCACTTCTGAGGAAATTCTTGTCTCAATGCACCATAGCACAGTAGACTTGACAACTGATGGTAGTGGTTGATGAGTGATTTGACATTTGAGCAAATGTGAGAAAACTTAATCTGTAGCAAATCACAGATTCAGGGATGATTTCCCTGATGAGAGGATCTCTAACCTGAACCATAATCTCACAGTCCTCTTAGATGTTAGACTGCAAATATGATACTGGTGCTCTAAAGAAAATGGTATGCAGTTTCTTCAACTATACAGTCTGCTCTGGTGTCATCTTCCCTTTCTTGACAAAAGTGATCTGTAAGATGAGACAGATCGGTATGTAATATAAAGACATTAATTCACAGAACTTCAAGCCTTAGCCATCCAGGAGATGGGAAATCACACTATGACTCATGTGTTTCAGTTCAAATTTGTGGAAATAGACATTTTTGCTGGATTAGAGCATGCATAGTATCTTGTGGTACCTGTATGGAATTTCAGCTTTCCTCATACAAAAGGATTTTCCCTTCTCTCTTTTGTTACTGAACTCAAACTTGTCTGAGCACCTGATACATGGTATGTCTGAGACCCCAGTTTTTAAGCAAAGGGAACTTTATTGAAGGCAGGAGATGATTCCCAAAGCTACCTTACCCTTTTGAGCCTAGGGACAGTTTATATATGTTTGGGGAAGGAACTGAATACATGAGAGGAGGGTGAAGAATTTCTTGAACTATGAAGAGAGAGGCCTTGAAAGAATCTGGACGTATGCATTCTTACAGACAATGAGGTGCTGTTTGGGACCTGGTATGATCAGGTACATCAAAAAATTTCAAGACAGATGTTATCATCCAGTCTCCATTAGGCAGTAGGGGCAAAAAGGCAAAGTTAATGATTGATCGTGTATGAAGTTAAGAGATGCATAAAACAAAAGTAGGGAACAAAGTAGAATGTGGAGCTAAGTTAATAATGCAACTAATAACAACTGTAGTTCTGCCTCTGCTTTCAAAACAGGTCCAGGAACCAAGTATCTGGCCTCACTTTCTGGATTCATTGGCTGGTCTAAGAATCAAATAGACATAAGACATTAACAAGAGAAAAAGAAATTTCATTATGTACATATGGGAGCCCGACAAAGACATGAGACTCACAGACAGTCAGCCAACTGAGGCTTATATACCATCTTGAGCAGAGGAGAGAGTATAGGAGTGTGGAGCTTCAAAGGGGAAGAAGACAATTCACAGGAAGATGAGAGGATGAATGTTTGGTAAACTAATGTTTGCCATGCCATGCAGATAAGTCTTTCTGATATAAAAAATTATCTCTAGTAATAGCTCTCTTCCTGCTACAGGTCATCTATCTAAGTTCTTTTAGGCAGTTAAGGGAGAGGTAATAAGTTTTTCCCAAGTCAGTGGGGTCTTAATTGCCTTCAGCTCAAAACAATCCGCATGTTAAAGTGGCACATTTTGGGGTGGCATATTCTGCTATCTCTCAATACCTTTGATAAAGATGTGGCTATGAGTCCCATTTTGGTTCCAGCTGTATCACTGAAGCAACCTGAGATCATGCCCTGTCCCGAAATCAAGAGTCACATGCTTAACCTACTGAGGAACCCAGGAGCCCTATAGGGTATATTTTAAAGTCTTCTCTCTGATATTCTTCATATTTTCTTCTCACCTCTGACATATCTTTTAACCCACACTTCTGTAGCTTCTCCCACTTTCCACATTGTCTCTCACTTCATTCCATTTGGATGCAATGTTTCTTTCGGCCTATAGAATAATAATTGTTTCTCTAGTCCCTCTTCTTCCTTCAGGTCTCAGTGAATATGTCACTTTTTCTAAGAATCCTTCCCAAGGCTCTATCAAGATTACTTTGGTGGCCCCAAAAGCTCATGCTTATTCTTTGTTGTTGCTCTCATACTGTATGGAAATAACTGTTTAGTTTTACCTGAAAAGGTAAAAGGCTGATAGCAGGGACAGTTATAATTCCAGTATATACCATAGAACCATAATAGATATGCAATAAATATTTGCTGGGCAGTAGAATAAATTGGGCAGAAAATTAAACTGAATCTTACCTGCGGTATGAATTTTTCCTAATTATTAGGAAATCTTAAAAATAGACATAAGAAAACATGGCTCATAACTATTAAATTCTATTTACTCAAAATTCTGTTTTGTTTTTCATGTCATTAACTAACAGATTAAGACAACTACATTTAATAGTTTTGTTGAGGGCGCCTGGGTGGTTCAGTTGGTTAAGCAATTGCCTTCGGCTCAGGTCATGATCCTGGAGAACTGGGATCAAGTCCCACATCGGGCTCCCTGCTCCGCGGGAAGCCTGCTTCTCCCTCTCTCACTCCCCCTGCTTGTGTTCCCTCTCTGGCTATGTTTCTCTCTGTCAAATAAAAAAAAAAAATAGTTTTGTGGATTTTTCATTAGATACTCAAGTAGATCTTTTTTTTTTTTAAAGCCAGAAGCCGTCTTTTAGATCTATTTTTGGTGTAGGTTGAATATGATACAGAAATTTAATATACCACACTAATCATATTTTGGATATAATCCAGAAAAATGAAAATATATTTCTGATTTGGCCACCAGAGGGTGGGCATATTACTTATTATTCATAATATTCATTAGCGGGAGAGAGAGAGAGAGACCCTTTAATAATATTTTTCAGCACTGAGTTAAGTCCTTTATGACTTCTAAGACTGCTTTGGTAAATATATTGTATAATAGGGGTCTATCATATACAGGCATATACACTCATCCTATTAGAGAACATATAAAAATTATTTCTAACTTATAAGGTAGATACTAAGTCTTCTGCTCTTAAAAAGATACTGACTCACTTCTTCCTGAATTTACTAGTAAAAGGACATATTAAGATGGCCCTGCTTGCTTTACCTAGAAGTATAAAGCCTATCTTTGCTACTCAGTTTAGCTTGGTTTCCGGGCCAGAAAAAAAGAACTGCATAACAATTGGAGGAGAAAGATGGCAAATAGTGGAAATGAATTAGGGAAAGCAGATGAAATTAATGAGAGACAGTTTGAGGGGACAGGACTAGGAATGGTTGCTTAAAGTCCAAGGGGTGAAAGATTTTGGCTGCTTAAAAGTATCTGTACTTGTTAACTATGGCTAGTTTGGTCTAAGGAAGAGGAATAGGATTCTCAGCTTATGCCACTTATTCACAAGTGGCTTATATTTGTGATATTTGACCAAAGTCAATTTGTACTTTAAAAATAGATTCATGGGGCACTTGGCTGGCTCAGTCTGTAGAGCATGCAACTCTTGACCTCAGAGTGCTGAGTTCAAACCCCACCTTGGGCATGGAGACTACTTTTAAAAAAAAAAAAGTAAAAATAAGTTCTCTTATTTTTAAAAAAATATTAACAGTTCTAAAGTTATATATTAAGGGGCATCTGGGTGGCTTAGCCGGTTAAGCGTCTGACTCTTGATTTCGGTTCAGGTCATGATCTTGGGGTAGTGAGTTTGGGCCCTGCATTGGGCTCTATGCTTAGTGGAGAGTCTGCTTGAGATTCTCTCTTTTCTCTCTCCCTCTGCCCCTTCCCACCTCCATCCCTGCATTCGTGTGTACTCTCTCTCTAAAAATAAACAAATCTCAAAAAAATAAAGATACATATTAATTTTAAAAAGAAAACCTACATATTGTAAAGGGGTTAGAGGTATGATTCCATTTTTCAATTTCTTTTAGACACAATTGATAAATATCTAACATTTTATACATATTCTTAATTTTATTCTTTCCTTTACAATTTAACACAAGATCAACCAACTTAAATTCATTGCTAGCTTAAGTTCAGTCATCTGAATGTGGCTAATTTAAATACAGTATTGCTGATTATTGAATACCAGTGCTGTAAACTTTCTAGCAACTGCAGATATGAGTATGCAGCATTGCTAAAAAGTAATTTCTCTGTGCCTTTTTCTAAATATCTGTTGCAAAAAGTTGGATTTAGCTTTTGAAAGAATTGTTTTCTTACAAGGGAGTAAAAATTTATATGATTAGGCTGGTAAATAGTACACCAGGATATCCAATTAGCAAGTTTCGATTACATATTGCGTTAGTTATAATAGAGAAATAATAGACATGGTCTCTGGCCTCAGAAAAAAGCTGAGAAAATGTGTTACATATTAGCCTATTAAGGAATAATATTAAGTCTTAAAGTAGTAAGCACTGATCATTAAGCATAAACTACAGGTGAAGGCTTGCAGAGAAAAAGGAGGGGAAGGCTTACCCAATTTTTTTGAGGGGAATAGACTCCCAGAAGACTGAAGGAATGAAAGAAGGGTAGTTTGAAAGCAGTAAGTAGTGCTTTGTTTTTAGTTGTACAGTTAGAATGTATTTTAAAATTTAAATAATGTAAAATAAAACATTTTAATAACTGTTAAAGGAAATGGAAGCATGAGTTTTAAAATCTGGAGAAGTACTACACTAAGGTATTAGACTAAGTTTGAGAAAGTAAGTTGGACAAGTTGGAAAGACTACTGTGGGCTGGAAGAATCAGGAATGAGCTAGAACTTTAAATGAATTTGAAGGGATAAGTGGGATTTCGAAAAGGATAGAAAAATTTCAGCCATTTTTCTCATGGCTTTCACTTTTCCTAGAATTTCCTGTATTGTGTCTCTGCCTATTAATATCATACGCAATAGGTCAATCACATACTTGTTGAATGCCAAATATGTATAGAGCCCTGCCTTGTCAGAGAAGATAGATTGTGACAAGTATTAACAGTCTGTACCTTTAACATATAATTTTAAATGCCTCATCATTCATGAAACCTTTAATCCTTTCTCCAATCCAGAAGAAATTATTCTACTTCTTGAGGTTCTATTTTAAAACCAATACTTTTTTTTTCCCTGTGAGACTTTTTTGTTTTCTTTTGTCTTGTTTTATTCAAGTAAAAATGATAAGGTAGTTCATTCAACTTTCAATTCAAATACTTTCCCCTTGAAACACCCTGTACTTAGGAATGCAGTAGAAGTGCTTTATGTGTTCTTTCTCTTCATCACACAGTATATCAATACAATATGTTGCCAAGGGTTGAGAGTTAAAGTAAAACTGGCATTTGTTCTTAAGTTGTATGCGCCAGTGAAGAATACAATCTTTACAGTGCAGTCTGTTGCCTCTATTTTGACTCATGCTAAGGTGCCTTACCCACCATTGCTTTTGCACTATCAGTAAAAAAACAAAACAAAACAAAAAAAACAACTCTTGCATTAAAAAATAGTTTTGCTGGGGCTCCTGAGTGGCTCATCAGTTAAGCATCTGCTTTTGGTTCAGATTGTGATCCCAGGTTCCTGGGATTGAACTCTACTTTGGACTCCCTGCTCTGTGGGGAGTCTGCTTCTTCACCCTCCTCTCCCCCACCTTGTGCACATGCTCTCTCTCTCTTTCAAATAAACAAATTCTTTTTTTTTTTTTAAGATTTTTTTATTTATTTGACAGAAACACAGCGAGAGAGGGAACACAAGTGAGGGGAGTGAGAGAGGGAGAAGCAGGCTTCCTGCCGAGTAGGGAGCCCGATGTGGGACCTGTGTCTCCAGGATCATGACCTGAGCCAAAGGCAGTTGCTCAACCAACTGAGCCACCCAGGCGCCCCTCAAATAAATAAATTCTTTAAAAAAGTAAGTTTGCTTTTGTGGAACCCCTAAACAAATTTATGCTACCAGGGTTCCATGAACCACACTTTGAGAACCACTGAAGTAGAGATTCACTTTATTTGTGGCTCTCCTTGTAAAAGCTGAGGCCTGAACATTTATTACAGATGAGATTCTCTGAATCTAGCTGAATTGCCTCTACAGGCATCATTCTCTCAATAAGAAAAATAAAGACAAATTAAGGAATCTAAGAAACTTAAATATTATCTACTTCTTCCTAATATGGGCACAGCCTAGTTAAGACAGATTACAAGACTTGTTAGAGAAAGAGCTGGTCATGATACATACAACCCCGAGATCAAGAGTGGCGTGCTCTACTGGGAGAGCCACGCACCCCTGAGTAGTATTTCTTTATATGGATGTACCACAATTTGTTTACTGATTCATTTGCTAGGCCATTTTCAGTTTTTGGCCATGTTAATTGAGCTGCTATAAATATTCATGCATAGATTACAGATTCTTTTGTGTGAACATAAATTCTCATTTTTCTAGAATAGATAGGCAGTGGTAAGATTGCTAGGTCATATGGTTAAGTATATGTTTGACTTTTTAAGAAACTACCACAGTGCCAAAGTATTTTCCAGAGTGGCTGTACCATTTTGCATTTCCCTCAGCAACATATGAGAGTTCCAGTTTCTCTGCATCCTCCTTAACACTTAATATTGTCAGTATTTTTATTTTAACCATTCTAATAAATGTGCAGTGTTATCTTTTAGTGGCTTTAGTTTGCATTTCTCTAATGGCTAGTGATGCTGAGCAACTTTTCATATGCTTATTTACCATCTGTATATACCCTCCTCAGTGAGACATCTCTTCAAGTCTTTTGCCCATTTACATTGGATTGTTTTCTTACTTTTGCGATTTGAAGCTTTTTTATAAACTTTGGATATGCCTTTTTTTGGAGATGTGAATTGAAAATATTTTCTCAGAGTCTGTAGCTTATCTTTTCATTCTCTTAACTATCCTATGGAATGCAAAGTTTTTAATTTTGATGAAGTCCAGTTTATCAGTTTTTTCTTTATTGGTTGGTGTCAAGTCTAAAAATTGTTACCTAACCCCATGTCACAAAATTTTCTATTTTCTTATATGTTTTGTAATTTTACTTTCTACAATCATATCTGTGATCTATTCTGAGTTCATTTTTGTATGAGTTTTGAGGTTTGGGTTGAGGTGTTTTTTTTTTTTTTTCATTTTGTTGTCAGTAGTCCCAGCACCAGTTGTTGAAAAGATTATTCTTTCTCCATTAAAGTGGTCTTGTGTATTTGCTGGAAATCAACTGATTGTATAGACCTATATATCGGTGTGGCGATATTTCTGGACTCTATTTTATTTTATTGATCTATGTGTCTTTCTCGTCACCAATACTACACTGTCTTCATTATGTAGTTTATATATAGTAAGTCTGTAATCAGGTAATGTGATTTCTTCAATTTTATTGTTCTTTTTTCAAAATTATCTTGGCTGTTCTAGTTTATTTCCCCTTTCCAAATGAATTTTGGAACTAGCTGTCCATATCTGTTAAAAAAAAACTCTTGCTGGGATTTGGTTGCTTTCATGTTAAATGTATTGATCATTTTGAGGAATTGACATGTTTCTTATCATTCTTCTCGAATGTTTCTTTTATTTTCTAAAAGAGACTGTGTGGAATTGGTGTTATTCTTTCAATGTTCGTTTCAATTGGTCTTTGAAACCATCTGGGTGTGGAGAATTTTTGGAGGTTTTGAAGTACTAATTCAATTTCTTTAACAATTATGGGGCTACCCACTTTATCTCATCTGGCAGGGGAGGGATTGGTAGTGTGTGGGTTTTGAGGAATTGGTCCATTTAATCTAAGTTGTCAAATTTATGTGTGAAGAGTTTTATAAAGCATTGTTTGTAGGGTCACTAGTGATAGTTCCTCTGTCATTCCTGATAGTAATAAGATGTATCTTCTTTCTCAGTCTTCCTAGAGATTTATCAATTTTATTGATCTTTTTCAAGAACCAATTTTTAGTTTCATTGATCTTTTTTTTTTTTAAGATTGTACTTTATTTGACAGAGAGAAACACAGCCAGAGAGGGAACACAAGCAGGGGGAGTGAGAGAGGGAGAAGCAGGCTTTCTGCCAAGCAGGGAGCCCGATGTGGGACTCGATCCCGGGTCTCCGGGATCATGACCTGAGCCGAAGGCAGTCGCTTAACCAACTGAGCCACCCAGGCGCCCCAGTTTCATGGATCTTTATTTTTGTCTTTAATTTCGTTGACTTCTGCTCTTATCTTTATTATTTTCTTCTTTTTGTTTGCCTTGGACTTATTTGTTCTTTTCATACTTTGTTAAGGTAGAAGTTTTGATTATTGATTAGATTTTTTTAATTCTAATACTAGCTTTAAAACTCAATACTTTTTGTGACTCATACTTTGTTTTACATGCATCTGGGCTGTTCTCTTTTTAACTCCTTCAGTACAGGATCTTATCTTAGATGACAAATCTAAGCCTAACTAAGTATCTTTGTATTATGTGTTTAGTATTTTATAGATTATTTGAATGGAGAGATGGATGGATAAAAGGAGAGTGAGGGCAATGAATATGTTATTTTAGAGAAAGCTTCAGAATTAAGAAAAATATATAACAGGAACTATAAGAGTCAGTAATGTCAAAGGAATGAAACAAAAATTCACTCAGGAAAAATTGCCAACAGCCATCAAAGCCAGTTTTGATAGGGAGTATTCAAGGTGGTATACAGAACACTCACAGTCTGTTGCATCTAATTCTATACAGTGAATGAAACTTTCCTAGCCAATTCAAGAAAAAAACTTTTAACTTACTCATATAATTTGAGTAAAATAATTTGGAAATAATTACCTCCGTGATTGTTTCAGCAAGTTACAAATTACCTCCCTGTTTTACTTATGCTGTATCTGATATACTTTCCTCCCTTCTTAATTCACTGCTAGAGACTTAGAGTATAGCCTTCTTTTTCTTATTCTCTTACTGACCACCTGACATCACACTTTAGGCTTCTAGGGAATCAGGACATGAGTTTGAGCTTCCTGACTCATACTCCTCCATAAAATTAACGCATTTGTATTAGTTTCCTATGGCTATTGTAACAAATTGCCGTAAATGTACCATGCTTAAAATGTGAATTTTCCACAGTTCTGGAAGCCAGAAGTCCAAAATCAGTATTACTGAGCTAACATCAAGGTGTCATCAGGGCTCTGCTCTCTTTAGAGGTTCTAGAGGAGAGTGTATTTCCTGCTTCTTCCCACTTTTGATGGCCGCTGGCATTTCATGGTTTGTGGCTGCATCACCTCAGTCTCTGCTTCATTGGTCAACTATTGTCTTCCCCTCTTCTGTAATAAAATCTCTCTCAGCTTTCCTCTTAGAAGAACACTTACTGATTGCATTTAGAGCTCACTTGAGTAATCCAGGATAATTTCCCCATCTCAAGATCCTTAATTTATATCTGCAAAGCTGTTTTCTTGCCGTATGATTCACAAGTTGCAGGGGTTAGGATGTGGATTGCTCTTAGGCAACCATTTTTGAGCCTACCACAGCATCTTGATTTCTTAGTCAAGAACACTGATGAAATGGGGTAACAGAAGACATTCATTATCTCTTAAAAAATGTCTTTCATAATCTGTATTTTAAAAAATCTTATCTTTTTGCCATTTGAAATATTAATATTTGTATATAAAATATTCATGTAAATTAATTCAGGCTGATATCCTTTATAGTAGATCCCAAAATGAATTCTAAGGGAAAAAAACCAATTTATTATATATCAATCTTTTTCACATATAGCTTCATGAATAACCATTTGACACTGAAACATGAGTTCAGAAACTATTATTATTTTGGCACAGGAACAAACTTAATTTCAGAATCAGAGACTCTACAAATATCCAATTAACTTTTATTCAAATAAAAGTTTTAAGCACGTGAATGACTTATGGATATAAATAAAAAACATTAAATGGTTTCATATTGCTTTTGTTTCAGCAAGTTACAAATAAATCAAAATTTAACATAATGAATAAAATCTGCAGCCAGGAAGAACCTGTGATTTGGGTTTAACAAATGAACTAACATGACATTTGCAGAATTGCTCAGCAATAATTTGCATGGATTCATATGGAATCATCAATTAGTTATTTGCCAGCTACAAATAATTGAAAATCCTTGTAAGAGGTTATCTATAATTTACTTATTCTCGCAGTGCTCTCTTAATTGAGAGACCACCTTTCAGGCCTACTAGAACTCTTGTGAAGGAAAGAGATTTGGGGGATGCCTGGGTGGCTCAGTTAAGCATTCGCCTTCAGCTGTGGTCATGATGCTGGGATCAAGTCCCACATTGGGCTCCTTGTTCATCAAGGAGCCTGCTTCTCCCTACTTGCGCTCTCTTTCTCTCTGACAAATAAATAAAATCTAAAAAGAAAAAATAAGAGAAGAGAGATTTGGGCAACCATCCTTGTCCTAAACTGGACACTATCCCAATAAAATAAAGATTCCTCAGTACAGACTCTTCAAACATCATTTGACACCACCAGACAGGAAGTTGAGTGTACACAAATATAGCATTGTTTTGTTTGTTTTAAAGAATATAGGTGCTTTCTAAAGCTTTGTCTACATGTTAATGAAATTACTTTTCAGTATATTTTATTTTTTAAAATACTTTTCTTTAAAGATTTTACTTGAGAGAGCACGCACAAGCATAGGGAGTGGCAGGCAGAGGCAGAGGGAGAAGCAGGCTTCTGTTGAGCAGGGCTCCTGATGCAGGGCTTGATCCCAGGACCTTGGGATCATGACCTGAGCCCAAGGCAGCTGCTTAACTGACTGAGCCACCCAGGTGCCCCACTTTTTTATGTATTTTAATAATCCCTAATGATGATCTCCATCATCTCCATCTCCTCCTCCTCCCCCTCCCATTCCCCTCCCCCTCCCCCTCTTCCTCTTCCTCCTCCTCTTCTCTGTATTTTCTCCTTAATGATCTCATTCATTCTTACCAGTCTCATATTGCCAGGAGACACTGCTTCTTTTCACTCACCCTATACATATGACCTGTCAGTCAGCACGTGCTTCTGATTCTGTCTTCTGAAAATATCCATCCATCTCCATTGACTTCAATCTAGTACAGTCTACCATTTCCCTTTATCTGATTTCACTTCAGTTATTTCCTTTCATTCATTCACAAGGTAGCCAGAGTGATCACTTAAAAATGTTATTGTGACTGTAGTATTCCTCTGTTTAAAACCCTTTTAGCATGTTACAACAGGGATGAACCTTGAAGACACTATGCTAAGTGAAATAAGCCAGATCAAAAGGACAAACATTGTATGATTTCACTCATATCAGAATAGAATAGTAAAATTCATAGAGATAGAAAGTATAATAGTGGTTTCTAAGGGCCAAGTGAAGAAATGGGGTTTTACTGTTTAACGGCTATAGAGTTTTAGTTTGGGATGATGGATAAAGTTCCAGGGATAGATTGTGGTTATAGTTGCACAACAATGTGTATGTACTTAATGCTACTGAATTTACATTTAAAAATGGTTAAAGTAGGGGCGCCTAGGTGGCTCAGTTGGTTAAGCGACTGCCTTCGGCTCAGGTCATGATCTTGGAGACCGGAGATTGAGTCCCACATCGGGCTCCCTGCTCGGCAGGAAGCCTGCTTCTCCCTCTCTCACTCCCCCTGCTTGTGTTCCCTCTCTGGCTGTGTTTCTCTCTCAAATAAATAAAATCTTTAAAAAAAATGGTTAAAGTAATTTTTACATATTGTATATTTTACCTCAACTAAAACAAAAAACCTTTGGTTGCTTATCGGTGTCATGATAAAGACTGCAATGCTTGACACCATCTAGAAGCCTTATATGATCAGGCCTTCCACTCTACCCTTCAGTTTCTATGCTCCTGTTATATACTGTCTGCCTTTTAAACCTTTAGTGACATTACATTTCCTTCTTACTTTAAAGTCTTCTCCCTTAATGTTCCCTCCCCTGGAATGAAGTGGTTTTCCTCCCTTCTCACCTAGCCAACTACTACTTACCCTTACAGTCCTCAGCTTGTACATTACTCTCTCCTTGGCATCTTCCCTGACTCCCTCCGATGACAGTTCCTCCTATCTACGTTCTGACAGCACCGATATTTCTTTGTAGCACTTCTCAAAATCATGATTGGCTCTCAGTATCCATCTCCTCCAATATATTGCAAGCTCTATGAGACCAAGGACCATTCTGACTTGTTCACCTAACACCTTTCAAAGAGTTGGTGCTTAGCAGAAGTACAACACATATTTGTGAACTGAATGAGTCAATGCATGAATGAATGCATACCATTTAAGGATAAAGAATAACTTATCAGTGAAAAAACATGAGAAGTGCCACTTAAAAGAGGTACTAAAAAGAAAATAAATAGTGGAGTTCCCCCCCCCACATAGTATAATTTCTCCCCCCACCCCAAGTTTTTCTTTAGATTCCTGCTAGTTAACAAAGTGCAATATTAATTTAGGTGTAGAAACTGTTTACAGAAATAATATAGATTCTGCATAGAAAGCATGTAAAATCTAAATAACGCATACAGGAAAATATAAAAATACCCTCTCTCATAACCCAGAGATAATCACTGTTATATATGTTGATTTCCTTTTACTTCTTTGCATGTGTTTTTTTTTTCTATAAGGATTTTTTCAGTAATCTATCCATTGTGGGGCTCAAACTTACAACCCCGAGAGTTGCATGCTCTAATGACTGAGAGAGCTAGGCACCCCTGAGTAGTATTTCTTTATATGGATCTACCACAGTGTGTTTACTGATTCATTTGCTAGACCATTTCCAGTTTTTGGCAATGTTAATTGAGTTGCTATAAATATTCCTGCACAGATTACAGATTCTTTTATGTGAATATAAGTTTTCATTTTTCTAGGATAGATAGGTAGAGGTGGGATTGCTAGGTCATATGGTAAGTGTATGTTTGATTTTTTACGAAACTACCACAGTGCAAAAGTGTTTTCCAGAATGGCTGTACCATTTTGCATTTCCATCAGCAATGTATGAGAATTTCAGTTTCTCTGCAACCTCCCTAGCACTTGATGCTGTATTTTTTATTTTAGCCAAATTTGAACCCACCACTTTATAATAATGAATTATCAGTTACTGAGTACTGATAGTACTATGCTAGGAACTCTATATTCAGTATCTAAATGAATCCACACAATTTCAAGGTAGGTATTCCTAAGACTCTGTGATTCTATGGTATATTTTCATTTTGTGGAGTTAGGTAACTTTGATTACATTCATCATTCTACCCTCAGTTCTCTAGTTTATAAAATGGGGTTCATTATATCTTCACAAGATGATCCTACTCTTTGAAGCTTTGTGCACTACTGTGTAAATATTAGAAATCACTGACAGCAGTCCAGGATTCAGTTTTCACATGTTATTTGCCCCCCTGAAACTCATGCCCGGGTGCCTGGCTGGCTATCAGCTGGCAGAGCATGTGACTCTTGATCTTGAAATCGTGAGTTCAAGCCCCACACTGGTGTTTAGCCTACTTAAAAAACAAAACAAAATCCAGAACCTATATTTACATAACACCTATATGAACACTTGAAGTCTGAGAATCAGCAGCTATATGCATTTGTCAGCCTCTCTGCTTGATCAAGATATACCAATTAACCAGTAAAGGGGCATGAACAGAATCAAATTCACAGGCTAATGGTAAGTTCTAGTTTGGGTATTAGAGAAGGGGAGCGGATCTTTTTTGAGGGCCGTTATGTTTCAGGCACCATGCTAGGTGATTTACTTACATCAGCTGATTATGATTTAATCTGTTTGGACTGGAGCCTGGGTAGTTTCAAAGTGTCTCAGGTGATTCTACTGTATATCCATGATTGAGAAATACATACAAAGCCCCATTAATTCTTTTTTTTTTTCAAATATTTTATTTATTTGACAGAGAGAAACACAGCCAGAGAGGGAACACAAGCGGGGGGAGTGAGAGAGGGAGAAGCAGGCTTCCCGCCGAGCAGGCAGCCCGATGTGGGGCTCGATCCCGGCACTCCGCGATCATGACCCCAGCTGAAGGCAGTCGCCCAACCAACTGAGCCACCCAGGTGCCCCATTAATTCTTGACAGAAACCCTCTAAGGTAGGTTTTACATTCATTTTATAGTAAAGAGATAGAAGCCCATACTTTCTACAGGTCACACATCTCATAAGTAAGGAGAAAAAGTGGTGGCTTTTCTACAAGTGACACATTTCCTGAGCAGAGCATTCACTCTCACCAAATCCAGGTGGATGTGAAACCAAAAGGAAAGAATCAATATTCCTACTTAATTATCAAGTCTCTTTTGTTGACTATCTTCTATAACTCTTTCAGTTCTTCATCTCTGCAGCAAATTTCTATTACATGAACTGCCTTATTTTGATGATGAATTATATTATACTCAGTTTTCCCTTATATTTGTGCCTATATTTATCAAGGCCTCCTTGTACATTTCCTAGTTACCAAACTTGGTGACATGGCAGGCAAATCATGGTGAGAGCCCTGGTTGTGGAACCACACCCACTTGATTGGCCTCCTGTGTATTCTTATCTCTGTGGCCGTGATAAGCCATTTTATTTTTTGAATCTCCCGTTTGTAAGCATGGAATAGGGAAATATAAATCTTGTACTTTAGCAAGTATTAGAAGCATTATATTCAATAAATCTTATTTGTCACTATACCCACATCAACCACGGAAATAAAGGGTTTAGTCCATCAGTAAATACATGGAAAGTAGGTCGAATTAGACCTTCGGAGTTGACTCCTTTTTCTGATACACGTATCCTAATATTTGGGGAATATAAAGAATAATGAGTCATGAATCTACCTAAGGCTGGAACTTCTCTCATAACAGGTTTCCAGAAAGTTATTTACACATGATACTCTAGCCAAACCACAGGAAACTATTATACGCTGCAATTTTCCCACTTTTCCAACTCTTGCCCTATGACTAGAGTCCCAACCCCAGGTTCTGCCCTTCCACTTAGGGGAGGAGCTGCGGATTTCATTTTGTAGTGGATTGGCTTACAGGGGTGGGGTGGGATGTGGAAACGAGGAAGGCTCCACCCACTGCACGAAAAGCCTGGAGGTGGGCGCTCGCTTCCCCTTACCCTTGGGACCTGAAAAGTGGGGCCAGCGACGGAGGTTGGGCCCTGTCCCCTGTCCCTTTAAGGAGGAGGGCTAAGCGCAGGCGAGAGAGCTGGCGTTGCCCCTACTCTGTCCGAGACCTCACCCAGAGCAGCTGCAGCCACAACTCCGGCCACCCCTCAGTTAGAGTCCGTTCCGGCCTCAGGAAGCGAGTCGCCACTATGGTAAAGATTGTGACGGTTAAGACCCAGGCGTACCCGGACCAGAAGCCGGGCACGAGCGGGCTGCGGAAGCGGGTGAAGGTGTTTCAGAGCAGCACCAACTACGCGGAGAATTTCATCCAGAGTATCATCTCCACTGTGGAGCCGGCGCAGCGGCAGGAGGCCACCCTGGTGGTGGGCGGGGACGGCAGGTTCTACATGAAGGAGGCCATCCAGCTCATCGTCCGCATCGCCGCCGCCAACGGGGTAAGGGACGCGCCGACTCCTCCGTAGCGTGCACCCAGCGCGGGGCCGTGCGCGACGTGCTGCCGCTGTCGTCCGCCCACCAGCTGCCGCGCTCGGGCCGGCCACTTCCGCGCGCGGCCGCTCAGTCTCCACTCGCCCCTCTGCGCTTGCTGTTCCCGGCCCGGAGGCCCCGCGGAGGTGGCTGTGTGCTGGAAGGTGGCCACGGGGCTCCGCAGAACTGTTCAGTCGATTCCCCCCGTGGGCGGGCGAGCGGGACTTGACCTTGGGAGGACGGACCCTCCGCCTCTTGCCCCGCCCTTCTTTCTCCTCCCCCACTTCTCCTCCCCGCCTCGCTCCTCCCCTTCCCTCCTCCTGCGGAAGCCTCTGACATTTACATTAACCTTTCCTGTGACTGAAGATACAGTTTCAGGGCACGGTGCAGTCACCTTAACCCGGAAAGGTTAGAGGGCCTCTGCTCTGCTTAGAACCCCTCGCATCCCTCCCGTTTGTCTGCTCTTCTCGTCTGGAACTGGCGCTACCCACTGGCGGGGAGCCCGACGCCGTGCGGCAGGGGTGGCGGGAGCACCCGCCCAGTTGGTGCGAGAGGCCTTTCGGGCTGAGAAAGAGGTTGCAAAGTCTCGCTCCCCCATGCGAGTTTGCTTTGGGACAGAGCTCCTGCCCTTGGACTGCATGGTTGCGGGGGCAAAGGCTTTTGAAATGGCTAGTCTTTGCATCGGTGGTGCTTCTAGATGTCTTCCATCAAGGGGTTGGAACTGAACTTTCAATAGAACAGAAACTGCATACCCAAGGGCACTCTTATGCAAGCCCTCGAGGCTGGCCAGGAAATTAATGCAACACCTTGGCTCGTCCCCCCTCCCCACTTTCCCCACCGGCTAAGGACTGTTAACTGACTATGGGCAGGTCCACTCCGATAGTTGAAACTCTGAAATAGATTTTTAAGTAAACCTGATCGGTAAGAGGTGAATTTATAAAATAGGTTAAGTTGGGACTGATGATTCATTCACTTTTTAAAAAACGTTTCTAACGAGTTTTTCTTTCTGTATTTAAAATAAGCTTTGACTTCTACCCAGCTCTTCTGCAGCTCATCCCTTTAGTAATATTTTTTATTCATTTTAGTAGTACTTTATCTTTAACATAAAAGTGTCATTCTGCCAAGCACTATGAAAAGCACTCAACATGCGGTGTCTCATTTATGCTGAGGCCTAAAGAGGTTGATGCTATTATGGGTGTCTTCAAGTTGCCAGTGAGAAAACTGAAGCCCAGGGAGGTTATAGAGGAACTTGAATACCCATTGACCTGCCAGTTCCAAATTCTGGGAATAAAGGGACCCTTGAAGCTATAAATATCTATTTTCTGGTCCTCTGTAAATTCTAATCTGGGCTCAATCTACATCTGTCTCCCTGGGTCAGACATTTATAAGCAGCAAGGAGAGAAGGTCCTCTGGATAGAAGATGCTCTTGAGTTTTCAGACAACCACAAATTCCTTTGAAAGAAAAGTGAACAACAGCAGTCTGGCAGTAGAGCTCTTCATTCCTTATCACCCGTTTGGAATATATATTTCATTCATTCATTCATTCATTCATTCATTCATTCAACAAAGATTAAACCTATACCATGTGCAGAAAAATGTGTGGAATAAAGAGAATTCAGACACAAGACTTGTTCTTTAGGAGCTTGCTGACAGCATGGTGGGAATATTAGAGATCCAAATGGGAAGTTGTCCATTTAGAGGTAATATGGGGTGGAGAGGAAAAAATTAGGCTAGGACTGAATATGTTCTTAAAACCTTATCCCCAGTCAGCTACTGCCCTATTGCTTTTCACCTTTTGGGCCAGTGGCCACCACTGATTTTTCACTCATCCACTTAACACTTCACTGCGTCTGGCTTCCTATACCACTCCATTAGAATTGCTCTTGCCAAGGTTACAAATGGCTTTCTGGTTGCTGAATCCATTGAATACTTTTTAGGCTTCATTTGGCCTTTTGTTGCCTTTAGCACTACTAGTTTTGCAGTTTTAAAGTCCTCCTTCCCTTGTCTTGATCACTGTCCTGATTCTGCTCAGTCTTTTTGAGAGTTCCTTCATGGACTGCATATCCAAATTGTTCCCTAGGTTTCTGTCCTCAGCTTTCTGCTCTCTGATTTTATTCCCTCTGTGTCTCTGTCTCTCTCCTCACCAGGGATTTAAGTATGCTACTCTTCTCTTCTGGTGTGAATCAATTCAGATAGCATCTTCCAAAAACTTTCCCCCCAAACCTTTCTCTGCCATTTTCATTCCCCTATGAATTACTCCTTTCTCATAGATACATCTAGAATAGTTTAATCAAATCCCAGTGAAATTATCTTTACATGTGACACTACCCCCTAGAAAGTAAACTTCTTTTTTTTTTTTTTTAAAGATTTTATTTATTTGACAGAGAGAAACACAGCCAGAGAGGGAACACAAGCAGGGGCAGTGAGAGAGGGAGAAGCAGGCTTCCTGCCGAGCAGGGAGCCTGATGTGGGACTCGATCCTGGGTCTCTGGGATCATGACCTGAGCTGAAGGCAGTCGCTTAACCAACTGAGCCACCCAGGCGCCCTGAAAGTAAACTTCTTTAAGACAGATCTGGTTTTCATAAGATACTTAGGAATAAACCTAACTAAAGAAGTCAAAGATCTGTACTCGAAGAACTACAGAACACTCATGAAAGAAATTGAAGGAGACACAAAAAGATGGAAGAGCATTCCATGCTCATGGATCGGAAGAATAAACAGTGTCAAAATGTCTATACTGCCCAGAGAAATCTATACTTTCAATGCCATTCCGATCAAAATTCCACTAACATTCTTCAAAGCATTGGAACAAACAATCCTAAAATTTATATGGAACCAAAAAAGACCCCGAATCGCTAAGGAATTGCTGAAGAAGAAAAACAAAGCTGGGGGCATCTCGTTACCTGACTTCAGGCTTTATTACAAAGCTGTGATCACCAAGACAGCATGGTACTGGCATAAAAACAGACAAATAGACCAATGGAACAGAGTAGAGTCCAGATAGGGACCCACAAATCTACGGGCAGATCATCTTTGACAAAGCAGGAAAAAATATCCAGTGGAAAAAAGACTGTCTCTTCAATAAATGGTGCTGGGAAAATTGGACAGCTACATATAGAAGAATGAAACTAGACCATTCTCTTACACCACACACAAAGGCAAACTCGAAATGGATGAAAGACCTCAACGTGAGGCAGGAATCCATCAAAATCCTGGAAGAGAACATAGACAGTAACCTCTCTGACATCGGCCACAGCAACTTCTTTCAAGACACATCTCCAAAGGCAAAAGAGACAAAAGCAAAAATGAACTTTTGAGACTTCATCAAAATAAAAAGCTTCTGTACAGCAAAGGAAACAGTCACAAAACAAAGAGGCAGCCCACAGAATAGGAGAGAATATTTACAAATGACACTACAGATAAAAGGCTGATATCCAAGATCTATAAAGAACTACTCAAACTCAACATTCAAAAAGAAGATGAACACATCAAAAAATGAGCAAGAGACATGAAGAGGCTCTTCTCCATAGAAGATATACAAACGGCTAACAGACACATGAAAAAATGTTCATCATCACTAGTTATCAGGGAAATTCAAATCAAAACCACACTGAGATACCACCTTACACCAGTCAGAGTGGCCAAAATTAACAAGTCAGGAAACAACAAGTGTTGGAGAGGCTGCAGAGAAAGGGGAACCCTCTTACACTATTGGTGGGAATGCAAGTTGGTGCAGCCGCTTTGGAAAACAGTGTGGAGATTCCTTAAAAAATTAAAAATAGAACTATCCTATGACCCTGCAATTGCACTACTGGGCATTTACCCCAAAGATACAGATGTAGTGAAAAGAAGGGCCATATGTACCCCAATGTTCATAGCAGCAATGGCCACAATCGCCAAACTGTAGGAAGAGCCAAGGTGCCCATCAACAGGTGAATGGATAAAGAGGATGTGGTACATATATACAATGGAATACTATGCCTCCGTCAGAAAGGATGAATATCCAACTTTTGTAGCAACATGGACTGGATTGGAAGAGATTATGCTGAGTGAAATAAGGGCCAAGTAGAAAAAGTCAAGTATCACATGGTTTCACTTACTTGCAGTGCATAAGGGGTAATATAGAGGAGAGTAGGAGAAAGAAAGTAAATGGGAAGTAGGGTAATTCAGGGAGAGAAACGAAACATGAGAGACTTTGGACACAGAAATAAACTGAGGGTCTTAGAGGGAGGGGGTGGGGGGATGGGGGATGGGAGAGCCTGTGGTGGGTACTGAGGGCACCTATTGCTTGGAGCACTGGGTGTGGGGCATGGGCAATGAATCTTGGAACACTGAAAAAATAAAATAAATTTAAAGTTTAAAAAAAGAAAAAGAAAAGAAAATTAGAACCATGCTAACTAAGAACAACAACAACAACAACAAAAAGACAGGGCCGGTTTTATCTGTATCTGTGGTGCTTAGGACCATGTAGCTTTCAGTGAGTCCTTGTTTAGTTGCCCTGAATTGTGAAGGGTGAGGAATACACTTTAAGATAAGCAAATTGTGGGACACCTGGTTGGCTCAGTCAGTTCAGCATCTGCCTTGGCTGCTTGGGTCATGATCCCAGGTTCCTGGGATTGAGTCTTGCATCAGGCTCTCTGCTCAGTGGCGAGCCTGCTTCTCCCTCTGCCACCCATTCCCCCTGCTTGTGCTGTGTCTCTGACAAATAAATAAATCTCTAGAAAAGAAATAAGCAAATTCCAGCTCTTGAAGCTGGGATATAGTTGATGACCAGTGCGTTTATTCTCTTCAGACATTTATTATGTTGGGCTAAGTACTTGGGATACAGAATATTCCTTCCCTCAGCAAAAACAATGTAGAAGGGGAGGTAGACAAGAATAAGCAGAGAAGCACAGTGCATAACGCGTTACTGCTGGCAGTATGTGCCAGGTACTAAAAGGAGGAAGAGCATGGAGGGCTGTAGAGGTATCCCCTGCTTTTTGAGAGTTTATTTTATGCCAGTTCACTTTTATGAATGGCTTATGTTAAGTTCACAAATGGCAAACTAAAAGAAATCTGAAAAGGACTTTTCCTCTTATGAAAAAAGGCAAAAAGTGAAAGTAGAGGTCAGCATTTGGTGTGCAGGGAGCCATTAGAGAGGCAGCGGGGACCTACCCCAGCAGGAAGAGTGGCCCCGCCAAGCAAGCACCTTCCCAGAGCTACATTGCACATCTCAGCGTTAAGTCCCCAGAGCTTTGGACTGTGCCTGTGGGCTTCTGTGCTCTCTGTCTTGACTTATTCCGTGTGTCCATTAGCAAGATATCAAAACCTTAAGAGGTTTATTTTTGGGGTCTGAGAACACTAAAAGTGGTAGCTGAATTGAGGCTTAATGGGCAAGTTGGAATTGCTAAGCTGGATTTGTCAAGGGGAAGAATTGTAGGCAGGAAAGAATAAAAATAGAGGAGTTGGAGACTGTTGGGCACATTAGTTGATTTCTGATCCTTTCCCTGCCCCCCGCCCCAAGTCTGTAAAGGTTGGAAATGATGAGATATACCCAGAGAGGTTTTTGTGACGATTAAATGAAACAATGTATTTAAAAGTACCTGTAGTCTCTTCTCATCTGGAAACTGACTGAATGACACTTTGTGGGGGAACCTCATGATGGACCTAGGGCAGGACTTTTAAGTTATCAGTGTTCTGCTGATAGGGGGGCACTAAGTTAATCAGTCCCAACCCCATGAGATACTAACACTTCTTCTCAGTCCTTGATAGATATCTGCACTGTCCCCCACCTTCCTCTACCCTCAGTGGCCCCAGCCCATATAGAGGGATTCCACGTTACTTAGAAGCCAGTTGGGTTCAAGGCCAAAAACCTAGCGCAGATTAGCATAGTGAGAAAGGAATTTATGTTTTCCTGTTACTGAGAAGTCTAGGAGATACCAATGCAGACAACTTAGTTCAAGCCGTTCCTGGTCTCTAAAAATTGCTCTTGGGCCCAGTGATCTGCAAATGACCAGTCTTAGGAATTGGAAGAGTCTGAACTCACAAGTAAATGAACATTTGGATATTTTGGAGGATAATTAATAATTCAGCAAGATAAAATAAATGCTTTCATGAGAACTTGAGAGTAAACAGGTTTTCTTTCATCAGTTCACAGGGGTTCTTGTGCCTGGATTTCTTTGTTTAATTGATGGACCCCATCTCAGAATAATTTTATTTTAAAATAAATAAAATATAAAGGATTACAAAGGAAGTAAAAATTGTATTGGAAATAAGATTATCAAAACATTAACCAAATTTGTGCTATAGCATGATATATATATGCTTCTTTTTGACACATTAACAAAATTTGGTGGAGGGTCTAATACTACCTTACTTTAGAATAGTGGTAAGTATAAATTATATTTTGAGATAACTATATGATATGAAAATATCTGTGATTTTTTTATAAAGATTAGAGAGAGAACATGAGTGGGAGGAGGGGTAAAGGGAGAATGAGAGAGAGAATCTCAAGCAGACATCTTGCTAAGCATGACACGAGGCTGGATCATGACCTGAGATCATGACCTGAGCTGAAATCAAGAGTCCGATGCCTAACAGACTGAGCCACACAAGGTGCCCCTGAAAAATATCTGTGATTTCAATTGATGATAAAGTCCTAGGTGGTATTAGTAATGGTAATAATAATTCTGTGGTTTATTGCCTAGATTCAAAATTCAAGGGAATGCTAAATTTCATTTAGAGGTTAGTTTAAGTAGATCCACGGGACCCACCCTCCTTCAAACTTGTGGCTCTGCTGTCTTGAAGGTGTTGTGCTTGCCCATCTGGCTGGGGGGTAGGGGGCATAACTGAACCACATTGCTGCCAGTGGGCACAGGAAAAGATGGAGCAGAGCATTTTTTTCCCCTGTAAACGGTCTGTAAATTGCATGCCTCACTCCTACTGACAACTCACTGATTAGATTTTCCATACTTACTGGCAAGAAGGGGGAAAAATGTAGACTTTATATTGGAGGCATGTGGGCAGCTAAAAATGGGTGGTTCTGTTACCTTAAGAAAAGGAGTTGCAAGTGGAAATCTCTGCCATGGGCCATGTCTTTGGGTGTGCAGATAACCATGTCCACTCTTCTTCCCACCCATGAAACACCTCATTCTTCCCCTGGGGTAGCAGCTCAGATTCCTTCCAATAAATATATATACTTACATAGTTATATAAATAGAGCAGTCACCAGCCATGGTGTTTACACTTTGCTGCTGATGGGGAGTGCAGACTCCTTGCCTTGACCATGGAGTAGTGTGGTGGCTCTGTTGTTTAAGGGGTTCTGTATTTCTTTTCCTTTTTGCTCAGTCTTCCCTACCAAGTTACCCTTGTCTGCATGATCTAAGATGCCTGCCTACCACCATATGGTCATTCCAGGCAACAGGAAGGAAGTGGAATGAAGACGTACCTTTCTTGGAAACTATACATCATTAATTTTACTCACGCCTTCTGTGCCAAAACTTAGTCTAAGTCCTCCTCTAGTAGCAAGGGAGGCTGGGATATATCCATGTTATTCTGGGTACTGTGTGTCAGGCTAAACACTAGGGGTATCAAGCTAAAGGTTAGGGATAATTGGTGTTGGGGGACACTCAGCAATCCTCACTATCCTAAACATGCTTTCCAAATCTGGTGAAAACCATGAAGTCATTGTCAAGTGATAGAGTTACAGAAGAAGATAGTATAAAACTGAAACAATTTTATACAGGGAACTAGGTTTTTGGAAGAGAACCGATCATTTATTCCAACCGCCATCTTAGAAAGGAACTAAGGCACAAACATTCCTGTTGTGGAGGGCTTTTTAAATAAACTACTTTATTGAGATATGATTCATAAATCACGCAATTCACCCATTTAAAGTGTACAATTTAGGGGCGCCTGGGTGGCTCAGTTGGTTAAGCGACTGCCTTCGGCTCAGGTCATGATCCTGGAGACCCGGGATCGAGTCCCACATTGGGCTCCCTGCTCGGCGGGAAGCTTGCTTCTCCCTCTCTCACTCCCCCTGCTTGTGTCCCCTCTCTGGCTGTGTTTCTCTCTATCAAATAAAATCTTTAAAAAAAAAAAGTGTACAATTTAACATCTTTTACATGTTCACAGAGTTGCGCAACCATCACCAAATCTAATTTTAGAATATTTCCATGACCCAAAGTGAAGGCCCATATATCAGCAGTCAGTCAGTCCTTCTTGTTTCCTTATGTTTTTGGCCTTAAGCAACCACTAGTGTACCTTAGGTTTCTATAAATTTGTGTGGCTGGATTGGACATGGCCCAATTTTGGTTGCTAGGCAGAAGTTACATTTAGCAAGGGAAGTCCCAGGAGGACAAGAAGCAAAGTCAAAGGGTTTGTGTCCAGAACAGTGGAATTAGTGTCCCTGCTTCTGTGAGTGCTGTCCTGAGCACTGGGCACACAGAGATGAAGATGTCCCCTCTCTCAAGGAGCCTGTGGTTGGATGGGGGAGGACTGACACAAAAAATGAAAATCACCGCTAGGTTTTTCTCAGCCGACTCCCTGTCCAAAGCAGACCAGGCTGTCAAAAAAGGAGGAGAAATTTCTCCAGGAGAATAGCTTCTTCATTTTCATGAGTGTAAGCAATCAGATTTCTTTTTTTACAAACGTATTTGAACTTATATATCCAAATTAGTATTGTACCCTGCCAAATCACCACTCTGGGAACCGTACACTTATTCCAGTGATGCGTCTAGTGCTCAAAGCATTTTGAAACTCCTCTACGGGAATTATTTTTCAGCCAGTCGGTTTATGGGTCACCTAGGAAAACCAGTCACATTATTTTATAGTCATGCCTCATTTTTCACCTAAAACGATGTAACAAGATTTGATCACCCACTTTATTCATTAGACATGGCTCCAACCAATTTTTGCCTCTTTCCAAAGTTCAAATCTATTCTCAGAGGATGAAATTTGTTATGACTGAAGACTTTCAAAGGAAGTGCCACAGACTGTTAAGACAGTTGCTGAGAAAGAGTTCCAGAAATGTTAGTGCAGTGTGAGCGCTGTTTGAATAAATATGTTGCTTCCCAAGATGATTGTTTTGAAGGAGATAGCATTAATTTAAATGAAAATACTCTGGCATAACTATTTAAAATGAGTTACCATGTTTTGTGCTGTTCAAGAACACTGCGCTGTCGAGAAAATATCTTAGAAGGCAGTTCATGCAGTGGGAGGTTCTGGCATTCTGCTTTCCTTGTGCAGGTGCCCATGGTGGCCTGGGGATACGGATCTCTTCCACTCTGATAAACATCTAAACATGCTTTGGTTAGGCATTTAGAAATCTTGCACAAAAAGAAGGTTTGTTAAAACACAAGAAGAGGGCGCCTGGGTGGCTCAGTGGGTTAAAGCCTCTGCCTTCGGTTCAAGTCATGATCTCAGGGTCCTGGGATCTAGGCCTGCATCGGGCTCTCTGCTCAGCGGGGAGCTTGCTTCCTCCTCTCTCTCTGCCTGCCTCCCTGACTGCTTGTGATCTCTCTCTTCTCTGTCAAATAAATAGATAAAATCTTTAGGGGGGAAAAAAAAACACAAGAAGACAAAATGGCCCTGACTTGGAATGAAAGTCTTGTCAACTCTAAGGCACAGAAACTAGAAACATAGATGTTACACTTGTGCCCACCGGACTCCCAAGAGCTCGTTCAGAGTTGCACGGAGGCCAGAAAACGGAGCTGGGATGACATAACTGGGTGGGTCTGGGGAAAGAGCTTTTGCTTAGTCATAAAGCTATTATGTTACACTGCCTCATGAGGACTCTGAGAAATGCATTCTGTAGAGCAGAGTGAAATGAAGTATGTTTCAAAATGAAGCGAAAGGGAAGTAAATGTAGGAAACTGAAGTGAAATTGGGAGTAAGGTTGGCACCTGTTACAAAATCCAGACTCTCTCTGAGTTGGGCCACACAGTTGGCACCGAGTCCTATGTAGTCAAATCCATGAGGCAGACATGATTGCACCGTTTCCCACAGCCAGTTCCCCCGTGTAGAGATTTGGTATAAAAAGAGTAACAATGATACCTACCTTGAAACATTCATGTGAGGATGAAGCACAATTTGTGAGGCGCTCACAGAGTGCCCAACACTGTCTTTAGTAAATGGAAGATTGGGGTGATTCTGATGGTTATTATGGTTCTTCCAATGCCGAGCCCATTGGAGGGCAGAGGGGAGGTCTTCTGTGTTTGCCACACCCACCACATAGAAGTCTTTTTTTTGTTTTTTGTTTTTTTTTTGTTACCGCATAGAAGTCTTATCCTGTCTCCAGCCATGCATTTTCCCTTGCATTCCGTCTGTGAGGCAGAGGTTCACAGTTGCTGTAACTGTCCGTCACAGGCTCATTGATTTGAGGCCTTTACCTTGTTGGAGTTCAGAAGCAGTCCTTCCTCTTCGAGCACTTGGTGGCTCCAAGTGTCCTACGTGTGTGTGGCTGTGTCACCCGTCTCTGCCCCAGCCTTCACATGTGACTGTCTTCTCTTCCGTCGGTTTTAAGGATACTTGTGATTGGATTTAGGCCCCACCCAGATAATCCATGATGGTTTCAGCTGGAGATCCTTAATTAATCTGCAAGGTCGAATTCACAGGTTCCGGGTGGACCTATCTTTGCGGGAGGGGAGAATGAGAGAAGAACACACAGGAGAGCAACCAGCCCCGCCTTGAGTGGGAAGGGGAGAACAAAGATGCCTTGTCCCATGAGGGAGACCTCAGCTGAGAGTGAAGTCAGGGTAGAGGCAGGGAGCAGTCACTGGTTCAGTGCATATGGCTAATACCTTCATTGTTCTATTTAAAAATCTACTGCTGGTAATAGTTGTTGAGAAGATTCCAGCACTCCCTAATCCAAAGTGCTTCTGTAGACTTATGACCTAACGCAAGATGGAAGAGAGGCCATGTGGTAGCTCCCTGAATCTTACCAAATGACTTCAGTGCCCAGTGATGGGTTGGAATGGAAGATTTTGGCGCAAATGTCCGTTGTACAACTCACTGTACATTATCATGGAGCCCTGCTTAACTGATGTAAAGTTCAGTTTTCTCATATGTAAAATGGCGTTAATTCTTTTTTTTTTTTTTTGAATATTTTATTTATTTGACAGAGAGAAACACAGCAAGAGAGGGAACACAAGCAGGCGGAGTGAGAGAGGGAGAAGCAGGCTTCCCGCCGAGCAGGGAGCCCGATGTGGGACTCGATCTCGGGTCTCCGGGATCATGACCTGAGCCGAAGGCAGTCGCTTAACCAGCTGAGCCACCCAGGTGCCCCTAAAATGGCATTAATTCTAATATCTGTCCTGTCAGCGGGTTTTATGAGGATCAAATAATGGGCACACAGAGGTTTGGGGAACTCTAAAATGCAACCCAAATGTGCATTATGATGGTTGTTTTGAAATTCCCCTCTTGCTTCAGGAAAGTCACCCCACTGGACTGATGGATGTCTCCTGCCAAAACAAATGTCCACATGCGATTTTATCTAGCATCTCTCAAAGTCCAAACCTCAGATGTGCTAACGAATAACTGGAAGGTACAGATATCAGGCCATTTCGAGGATCTTAGTGGGATATCACAATGACCTCTTTTGCATTCGAATTTTGGGGCGGTATAGCTTTTGATGTCAGAGGGACTTGAATTTGGTTCCTGGATGCTGTTTATTAGCAGTTTAATCTGGGCCCAAACTGTTTGAACTCTTTTTTTAAACTCACAAATTTAAAATAATATGTCATATAGGTGTGTTTAGGAACTACTAGGATATATGTCAGAAGTCATCTAGGGTGCCTGGGTGGCTCAGTTGGTTAAGCAACTGCCTTCGGCTCAGGTCATGATCCCGGAGACCCGGGATCGAGCCCCACATCGGGCTCCCTGCTTGGCGGGAAGCCTGCTTCTCCCTCTCTCACTCCCGCTGCTTGTGTTCCCTCTCTGGCTGTGTTTCTCTCTGTCAAATAAATAAAATCTTTAAAAAAAAAAAAAAAAAGAAGTCATCTAGCATAATGGCTCACATGTAGTCATAAGTGTGTTGCTAGTGGGGATTTGATGGGAAACACAGACACCTTAAACTTCTCTTTGCTAACCGTCCCCCAGCCAGCTCCCACCTTCTCAGTTTACTTCCCAGCTTTGTCCATGACCTATCAAGATGCTCCACGGCCATTGGTCTATAAATTACAGAACAGAAATATCTTTCTGATAGTGTTTCATGCACAGGGCCTGAGGGATAGAAGGGGTGGGGGACCAGTTTTATATAACCTGAGGCTTTCAGTAATAGATCATTAGCCTGATACTTAGTTATCTCGTCCCAAAGAACACAGCAACCAGCCCAGGTAACTCAGAGAACGCAGAATAACCCAAATAACCCCAGATGAGCAAAACTGTCTTGGAGCAGCTTAAGTGCAGTCACAGTGTTTGGGGTTTGCACACCGGGTCTCCCTGTCAGGGCTTTAGCGTAGCGGTTCTAGTAAACGGTTGGGTCCGCTGGCTCCAGCAACTTCTCCTGAATAATATTTGAGGGGGTGCTTTCCATCCCTCCGACATTTGCCGAGCTTCCTGTCATTGCTCAGTGTTGCTCTGTGCAGTTGGGGCGTACACAAGCGCATCGAGACAGGCTCGGCAGCTTGCAGAGCTCATTGTCCAGCGGGCCTTACAACAGAGTGACAGGCGCCTCCTTTAGGGTGCCACTGGGAGCACTGTGCAGGGGGGCTTGGAGAGGCAGTCAGGGGAGCCTTCCAGGGGAGATGTGTCTGAGTCAGGTCTTGAAGAACAAAGAAAAAGAAGCCAGGAAACAGTGGGGACGTTCTACGTAGGGGGAGTATAGGCAAAACAAGGAGGCCATTGTGGAAAGTAAGCCCACAGGCTTCGACTTTAAAATAGTAGTCTCCGTAACTCCTGTTTTGCAGGAAGGAAGGAGGCGGTGGGGTAGCAGTGGGTAGTTATCACCCCAAGGGGCCTTAACGCCTGATGCTTTCTTTTACACCCAGGCCAGCCTAAGACGCAGCCTAAGAATTGTCTTGTGACTCTGGTAGGAAGGGAGAATCCTGGATGGAGAGTTAGGTTAGCAAAGCTAAAAAGGAGGACTGGGCCACAGGATTTGTCCAGGAACGCATTAAGCTGTTTGCTGACTTTCTTTAACCAGAATATATGATCTACAACGGTCTGTATGTGACCTACTGTTTTCATCAGGGCAGGTCTTCTCCCTTGGCTTGGTTGATCTAAATCTATATTGTAGAATGTATGATGCACAGTCCACTCAGTAAAAGCACACATTTACAGACACAAAAAGTTACAGAAAAAAAAAAAAATCTACATGCAATGTAGCTGTGTCACTTCCTACAGATCTCACCCTATAGGCGGAAAGGTGAGTGTAGGGAACCTTCTAGTGGAAGGGCTGGGATGCTGGGTGGGCCTCTTTTTCTCTTGTTAGCTTTAGTCTCTCTCTCTCTCTCCCTGACTGTCTCTCACCTCTTTTCTCTGCCATACTGAAGTTCATTTCCAGGATCGAGCACCTCTCTGTCTCTCTCTGCCTGCAGTGATACAGGGCTCTTCTTGGAAGCAGCCAAAGCATTGGGCCTCAGCCACACAGACTAACCCTCTCAACAACTTTCACTACTGCAGTTTCTAGCTCTGTTCCTAATTGTTTTTGCACGAGTCTCTGTGCTGGAGAAATTACCTAAAATGCCAGCACTCAGGCATGAGTGCTGTAGTGTGGATACGTTATGTTGTGGGAAGTCGGTTGATGCTGGGAATAATTTTCTAGTTGAGGTCAGTCTCAGGACAGGAGACCTACTGGGCAGCTGCCTGGAAACGCTCACCTCTGCCCTCAGAAACCCTAGTCGCAGAGGTCATAGACCGCTCTGACTTCAACACTGCAACCATCAAACATTTAGTGACTGTCCACTCTTCTTCATTCCAGGTTCCAAAGTTACAAAATGTGCTTTCCCTCTTCACTGCGTAAGGGAGGAGGCTTGTTTGTATATCCCAAGCCATGGCGTGTACTGTGTTTTTCAGTGATAAGGACCAAGCACCTTGAGGCAAAGAATAGGGGTACCTGTGGGGAGAGGTCTGTCCAAGGGCCTCTTGATTATACCAGCCACCTGCTGCAGAGGGATCAGCTGTCCCTCGAGCTGGGCTTGCCTTTTTTATTTCTATTTAAAAAATTTTTAATATTAGTTTCATAGGGCTGCTATAACCAAATACAACAAAGGTATGGCTTAAAACGACAGAAATTTATTTTCTCATAGTTTTGGAGGCTTACAGAGGAAGCCGTACTCCCTCCGAGGGCTCCAGGGAATCCTCCCCTGCCTCTCCCAGCTCTGGGGTGGGGGCGGTCCAGAGTCACCCGTGAGCAGAGCTCCCATCTCTGCCTCTGGCTTCATTTGCTTTTCTTCCCCCTGTGTCTCTGTCCCTGAATCTCCACTCCCTGTATGGAGACAGCAGTCACATTGGATTGAGGGCCTACTGTAATCTAGTATGACCTCATCTTAATTTGATCACATCTGCAGAGATTCTTTTTTTCCAACAAGGTCATATTCACAGGCATCTGGGGTCAGGAATTCAACATAACTTTTTTTTTTGGAGGGGTTTTCAACCCACAAGCTGTGCTCTGTCCACCAACTATAGGTGGGTTGTGCAGGCCACCAAAGCTCAGATACTTTGCACTTGGGCAGTATCCCTTTGACAGTCACCTGGGACATTTCATTTTCATTTTCTGTAAGTTCAAATATGCTTTGTCACCCAAAGGAGCCAAACCACTTAAGTGGGAGCTTTGGCATTAAAACTGACATTGAAACCTGCCTTCCCAATTTATTAGTTACAAGTCGCGGAGCAAGTTGTTCACTCTCTCAGACTCAGTGTCCTCTTCTGTAAAATGGGACCGTTGAGATTACCTACATAGCTAGGCTGTTATTAAGCCTGCACGAGGGGCACCTGGGTGCCTCAGCTGGTTAAGTGTCTGCCTTCAGCTCAGGTCAGGATCCCAGGACCCTGGGATCAAGCCCTGCATGGGGTTCCCTGTGCAGCACAGGAGCCTGCCTCTCCCTCTCCCACTCCCCCTGTTTGTGTGCTTATTCTCTCTATCAAGTAAATACTAAAATCTTAAAAAAAAAAAAAAAAAGCCCGCATGAGAACCTGTATGTACTGCTCTGCTCTGTGCTGTGTGCTCTTTACGTGATCTCATTTAATCTTGTCATCAAGTCTGAAGATACGGGTATTTAGACCCCCGTTTCACAGTCAAGGAGAAAGAAGGTAAGTGATTTATGCAAGATCACTAAGATATTAAAAATTATCCAGAGTTGGCATCAAACCCAGATTTCCACTGTGCTTCATTCCTCAAGGTAGGCTTTTTTTTAATTTTTTTTTTAAAGATCTTATTTATTTAGAGTGCCCGGGTGGCTCAGTGGGTTAAGCCTCTGCCTTCGGCTCAGGTCATGATCTCAGGGTGCTGGGATTCAGGCCCGTATGAGGCTCTCTGCAAAAATCTTATTTATTTATTTTATAGAAAGAGGAGAGTGAGAGAGTGTATGCACAAATGTAGTGAGGGGAGAGAGAGAGCGAGAGGAAGAGGGAGAGAATCTCAAGGAGACTTCCCCAGTGAGCATGGAACTGGATCCCAGGACCCTGAGATCATGACCTGAGCTGAAACAAGTGTTGAATGCCTAACTGACTGAGCCATCCAGGTGCCCCAAGGTAGACAGTTTTTTTTTAAAGATTTTATTTATTTATTTGGGATAGTGGGAGAGCACAAGTGGGGGTGGGGGGAGAGGAAGAAGCAGGCTCCCCACTGAGCAGGGAGCCCGATGTGAGGCTTGATCCCAGGATTCCGGGATCATGACCCAAGGTGAAGGCAATTGCTCAACCTCAACTGACTGAGCTACCTAGATGCCCCATTGATTGCTGTTTTAAAAGCTATTGTTGTGAAATAAGCCAAGAAGAGAAAGTCAAGTATCGCATGGTTTCACTTACATGAGGGGTAAACTGGAGGACAGTGGGAGAAGGAAAGTAAATGGGAGCTAGGGTAAGCTAGGGAGGGAAACGAAACAACAGAGACTTTGGACACAGAAAGAATCTGAGGGACTTGGAGGGAGGGGGGTGGAGGGATGGGAGAGCCTGGTGGTGGGTACTGGGGACACCTAAAGCGTGGAGCACTGGGTGTGGGGAATGGGGAATGAATCTTGGAACACTGGAAAAAAAAATTTTTAGTAACAATAAAAAAAAAGCTATTGTTGATTATTTACAATTTCCATGGCAACCTACTATGCTAAGAAGCAGCACAGCGTGATGGCTGAGTGTGGGTTCTGGAGCCAGACTGCCTGTGTTGAACCCATCTCTACAGTTTCCCAGCTATTTGGCCTTGGGCAGATGATAAATCCTTATCGTTGGTATCCCTAGGTGTCCTTGGCCCTCAGATGGGGCTGGGAATGATAGCACTGATTTTACAGTGTGGTTGTGAAGACCTAATGAGTTAATGCTTAGAAAGCCCCTTGGAGCACTGCCCAACACACGTACTGTGGTTATTTCCTGCATACAACAACCTTAAAAGCAGCTGTCATTGTCTCTATTTTACAAATAATAAAACTGAGGCCAGGAAGGCCACACACAGCCAGAGGTAGCCAAGGCAGGATTCAGACCCAGGCCTATCTGACCCCAAAGCCCTCTGGTTAGAGCAGAGGCCATAGATTCCCTTTCCCCCACCTTTCCCCTGCCCGTTGTACATTTTATGACCCAGTCCTACCTGTATAGCATAATTGTTTCCTGCCTAGTCTATCAGAGGCTGGGTTAGAAGGATGTGATCAGTCCTTATCAACATGTCTTTCTGATTTGGGCAGTTTGGATAACGTTTATTGACTGCCACTCGATAGTTAGGCATTGTGGTAAGCACTTTACATGCCTTTTCTCATATATTTCCAGAATTTTTAAAGGAAGCTTTAGTACCCCCATTTCACAGACACTTAGGCTCACAAACATTCCACAGAAAAAGACATCCCCTGTTTGTGGCCACCGTCATTCACTTCCTTTGCACCTGGACATCCTAGATTGGTTAGGCCTTGCAGCTGGAAAAATCCTTAATAAGACAGAGAACGACCTCACCATATCTTTCCTCTTCTTAAAAGCCCAGAAATCCCTTCATGTTTTAATCGTGTGATAGAGGTCCGACCACTGTCTGCCACAGAACTCCAGGGGGGCATGATTCCCATTGTATTTGAGGTGAGTGTGTGTGTGTGTGTTGCCCCTAGGACCCCCTTGTGAGGTCGTGAGAAAGCTTGACTGTTTTTCCATTTTCCACCACAAGGGGGAAACATACAACCACAAGTGATTTGAATATCAACTAATTCTTTAGATCCACTTTTAACGTCATTTATTTAATTAATTCCTTTTTCCTTTTTTTTTTTTTTTTTTAAACCCAGGAGTTTTCATACATAGTTTATGGTAATATCCAGAATATGGAAAAATACTCTGTTAGCGCCAAATGACTATTCTTTTTTATTTTATTTTTATTTTTTTTTTAATTTTTTTTTTTTAAAGATTTTATTTATTTGAGAGAGAAAGAGAATGAGTGAGAGCATGAGACGGAATAAAGTCAGAGGGAGAAGCAGACTCCCCGCAGAGCTGGGAGCCTGATGTGGGACTCGATCCTGGGACTCCAGGATCATGACCTGAGCTGAAAGCAGTGGCTCAACCAACTGAGCCATCCAGGTGCCCCATAACTATTCTTAAGGGAGTTAATTGAAAATTTGCTTGAAGATGTTCTAAAAAGGAAACAAAAGATACTTATAAAGATTCTTTATGAACCATGTAAACTGCTGTTTTAATAGGTCAAAATGATTAAATATTGTTAATTTCCAATAAAACAGGAGCCCTTCTCACACGTGTGGCAGGTAGGAAAAGGCCTCTGAAGCCCCATGCATCTTCAAGGATTGTTTTTAGATTTAGCCACATGAATTAAGAATGGCATTTGTGGAGGTGAGGGATGCCTTCCTTACGTTCTCTCACCTCTGGGAACTCATAACTCCCTCTTGAGTTCCCAGATTAGCACTTCTTACTCCATTTTTTTAAAAAACTATTTGTTTTTTAAGGATAGACTTATCTATCTCTCTCTTAAGACCAAACTTGAGTCTGTCCTCTTCCCTGGTGTACAGTGTTTGGTGAAATGAATGCAGCAAGTCAGTTTAGGTAGTAACTACTGGGTACGTGGGTGGATAAACAGATGGACGACAGACTGACAGATGCTGAAGACTGACTGATGCAATTATTTTGTTTTTAACTTCCAAATACGCTCCAGGTTTTTTTTTGGGGGGGGGGTTGTTTGTTTTGTTTTGTTTTGTTTTGTTTTGTTGAGCCCAAGATTCTGCACAGTTCTGAGCCATCCAGCCCTTGGAATTCTTCAGACCTTGTACCTTCTTTATAGTTTAATGCAATTTATCTTTTTCTTTAAAGGACATTTCCTAACTCTGTTAAAACACATATACCCTTAGGTAGGTATGAAACACAACTACGTAGTTTTGCAACTACGTAGTTTTGATTGATTCAGGGCAGTAATAAAAGCTAAGGTTTATGTAGGGCTCACAAGCATTAGAACCTTCAATGCTTAGTTCTTTACATTTATTAACTCATTGTATCTTTATACAATAAACCATGCAGTTCATACTGTTTTATTTCTTTAACTCTCTTTAAAGGATGCATTGTTTAACTTGAGGTATAATTGACATGTAACATATTACTTTCGGGTATACAACATATTGATTTGATATGTGTTATATTGCAAAATGGTCACTGTAAGTCTAAATAGGTATTATTTTCAGTCCCCATTTTAAAGATTAAAAAGTGCCTCCCG
>PITA01002577.1:20807-48072 GCA_004023965.1 Spilogale gracilis | reverse complement strand
AATGGGAGCCGTGCACCACTGAGCCCTGCTCAACATTGAAGAGCTGAGGGGGCTGCAAGTGATGGGAAGCTAGTCTGACTACAGTGAGTTGCCAAGAGGACTGCTCCGTAAGGTCACAGAAGTCTGTCCTGAAAGCCAAGGGTAGAGTGGACACCTGGGCCTCACACAAGCCTGAGGCGGGAGGAACCTTGGCAGCCACTCTCTGTCTACACCCTCTGTTTATCTCAGCTTTGTTGTCGTCTCTCTCTGCTGACTCCATTGTCAGTGTAAGTTGGGTGGGGGGCGGATGTGTGTGTGTGTGTGTGTGTGTGTGTGTGTGTGTGTGTGTATGTGTGATCTTAGTTCTAAATGAATTTACTTGAACTCCTATGAATATTTCAAATTTAGGAATCAAATACACTGATGTACTTCAAAAATTCTTTGTCTAACAAGCAAATCTTGAAAGTTTTCAAGTTGTTGTCATATAATCTAATCATGATAATAGCAGCCACTTTGGTAGGGCATCCTACACCAGCTCTGGTATTAGAACTTTCTGTGTATTACCTCATTCAGCCGAGACTGCAAACAGCAAGTGAGCTAGGGGGTCTGTTATTCTCACTATTTTTACAGATGAGGCCATGGACGCGCAAAGAGGTTAAGTGACTTTTCCAAGGTCACACAACTAGTGACCAGCAGAGCTGGGTCTGTCAGCCTATCAGTAGGGCCTTACAGCACATTCCCTGAACCACTAGAGTGTCTGCAGCTGATGATTTAAATTTCAAACTGTAAATATGGTACAAAGTTTTCTTGAATGTTCCAATGTTTATAATTTTGATAAAATTCTCTTACCTCAAACTTAAAATCATAAGTCAAATAGGTCACTCAACTACACCTTGTAAGTTGGAAATATAAAACTAATCTGTTAGATGAACTAATATTCCAGATTCTCCTAACATACTTAAAGTACCAAATATACTTAGTTTCTCCCCAAAGTTACTGTAAAAATATTAATGCTACATGTCTGATTTATTTTTTATCTGTTCACTGTATGAGTATGATTTAGTTCATATCCACGCTTCATTCTAAATCTGTGTTTAAAAATGCCCTTTTCAAGGCACCTGGGTGGCATAGTCGGTTCAGCTTCCAACTCTTCATTTCAGCTCACGTCGTGATCTCATGGTTATGATCTCATGGTTGTGAGATCGAGCCCTGTGTCGGGCTCCATGCTACACTTGGAGTCTGCTCAAGACTCTCTTTCCATCTCCTCCTGTCCCCCCACACCCCCCATGCATGTGCATATGCGCACTTTCTCTCTCACTTGCGCTGTCTCTCAAGTAAATCCATAATCTTAAAAAAAGAAAAATGCTCTCTTCAAAAACTAGTCTCTCACTCAGGAGTGATCTGTCCGAATGAATTGAATTCCAGTTGAACTATCAGCTAGCTGAAGTGCGTGTTGACCGGAGGTCTGAATAGGAAACCACCCGAGTCCAGAACAGAAGGTCAACAGGGAGTCTCAAGCAGCTTGCGTTCCAGACCACATTCCCTAATTCTCATGTCTACTGAATCTGCAGTCCCTACTGTCTTGAGAAGATTCATCTAAACTCTTTAATGCTTGATTCTATTCTGAATTGTTTTCCAGTTCTTTCTGTACATTGGGCCTACAAATCTGAGAGGTGTCTGCATGAGCCAAAGTTGTATCCTGCATATAGCATTCAAGTATTCTCATATACTGTGTGGCCGTCAGTCACCTTTCATGGATATTCTCATGACTTGATTGTCCCTGCCCCACAGCTCCTGAATTTACCTATCTTCCCAGTTCCAAGATGAACTAAATCGAATCTGTGCTTTTTTAAATCTGAATTCTAGATTCCTGGGAGGGAAAGTATGAATGATCTCGCTTGAGCCAGGCATCCGCCTCTGGTGATTGTGGCCTGGTGTGTAGTAGAGCACAGCTCTAGGAGTCTGCTTTTGTGTGGGGGACTAGGGGAGAGTTCTCAGATACTGCGTGAAGAAGGGGTTTGAGGAAAGATGTTATTTAGGTGGTGTCTTCATGTTGGAGGAAGAAAAATCCCAGCAGGGCTCAAAGTAGCCCCAAAGACTTAAAGTTGAAGTCTCGTACAGGAGGCTGGTAGACGAGCAGCTTGGGTCCCACTGACAGGATCCTCAGAGCCACCACAGCCGAGGAAGGAATCCTTTTTTGCAGCCTCACTCATCTTTCTCCAGTCTCTCCTTCTCAAAAGTATTTGATGTTGGGTGCCTGGGTGGCTCAGTTGGTTAAGCGACTGCCTTCGGCTCAGGTCATGATCCCGGAGACCCGGGATCGAGTCCCACATCCAGCTCCCTGCTCAGTGGGAAGCCTGCTTCTCCCTCTCTCAGTCCCCCTGCTTGTGTTCCCCCTCTGGCTCTGTTTCTCTCTGTCAAATAAATAAAATCTTTAAAAAAAAAAAAAAAAAAGAAGTATTTGATGCACCCCTGGCAGCCAGTTAACTTACCAAAAATGTATCAGTTTAGATTCCTTTTACTTAAAAATTTCCATAGCTTCCGGTGCCTACAAAATAAACTTCAGTGTGGTTCAGGAGACTTTGTATTCTTGCCCCAACGCTTTCTCAGTCTCACCCCATTCTCGTAACCTCTTAGGAGTCATAGGTCTGTGCATGCAGGCTCCGCTGATGTGAACTTCTTAAGAACAAAGGTCCATGCACTTTTTTCTCTCCTCCTGTACCTCCTGAAGATGAAAAAAAAAATTATATCTTTACATTGTTTTCTAGTTCACACAGGCTTTCAGATACTTGGTGAGGTCGTCATCACAAAAACCTTGTGAGGCAGGTATGATCCCACTGTAGAGGTAAAGAGACTGAGGATGGGAGGGAGAGGGGGCTACCATTTGCTGATCCTCTGCCAGATGCCAGACACAACACTTCGTGTTTTCACACATGTTACCTGATTCAATTCCCAGGACAACCTTGAGACCTGTTCCCATTTTACAGGCTCCGTGCAGTTAAGTAACTTGCTCAAGATCAAATTTCTCATGTAGTTGAAAGTCAAAGCTTTGAGCCCTGGTTGTATCTGGCTCCTAAACACGTGGTCTTTGCATTATCCTGCAGTGCCTAGCCCGGGGCTGGCATTCACGACATGCTTACCTATTGGTGGTGGTAAAGATGAATCAGTGTTTTCACTTGGGTCACACAGCCCAACCACTCCGTCAGGGACCCGCAGCTGTCACAAGTGCTGGGCGTCAGGCTGGGGGTGGGGTCTGATGATCCCTGCTGCTTTCTTTCTAGTGCTTCCTCCTAGAGACAGGGTTAGCCACCCCATCTCCCATTTCCACTACTGTAGTATAAGCTAAAGAACATGGTAGTCAGCTGCCCAACAAGTATTTACTGATGGAAAGAAAGAAAGAGGGGTGCCTGGGTGGCTCAGTTGGTTGGGCGACTGCCTTCGGCTCAGGTCATGATCCCAGAGACCTGGGATCGAGTCCCACATCGGGCTCCCTGCTGGGCAGGAAGCCTGCTTCTCCCTCTCTCACTCCGCCTGCTTGTGTTCACTCTCTGGCTGTGTTTCTCTCTGTCAAATAAATAAAATCTTTAAAAAAAAAAAGAAAGAGAGAGAGAGGAAGGAAGGAAGGAAGGAAGAAAGAGAAAGAAAGAAAGAAAGAAAGAAAGAAAGAAAGAAAGAAAGAAAGAAAGAAAGAAAGAAAGAAAGAAAGAAGGTGCCTGGGTGGCTCAGAGGGTTAAAGCCTCTGCCTTCAGCTCAGGTTATGATCTCAGGGTCCTGGGACTGAGGCCCGAGTTGGGCTCTCTGCTCAGCAGGGAGCCTGCTTTCTCCTCTCTCTCTCTCTGCCTACTTGTGATCTCTCTCTCTGTCAAATAAATAAATAAAATCTTTAAAAAAAAAAAGAAAGAATGAATAAAGAGTGGTCAAGTCTATAGTTTCTGTTGTGTTCTACTAGGAGGATATCTGCAGATCAGAACGGGAGCGGGAGTCTTTGTGCGGCCGGGAGCAAAGGGGTTCATAACTCCGCCATTGTGAAATTGATTGGACCCAAGACCAGTATGAAAGTTCCTTGTCTGAAGGGAGTAATCCTTAAATCCCCCATATGGTTTAAATGTAATTTGTGTCATTGTGAAGGAGTACTGGCAATGCAGGCATATTCATTAGGCCAAATTGGGTTCGCTCTGCTCGACAGTAACGTTTCTGAAGATGAAGTTCAACCTTTGCTAGAGAGCTAAAACAAATGAGTTTCTTAATAGCTGCCCCACTTAGTCTACATGCCATAGGAAGCTTCATGTTCTCAATGCCCCTTCTTTTTTTTTACCACACTTCACAGCTCATCTAACATTGCTGCTTCTGGTAATATTTTTATATGGGGTTGAGTTCTACAGTATCCATAAAATTACGACTCAGGCCCATTTTTAGAATAGAAGCTTTTCTAGGGCAAGGGTTATATCTTTTTGCTTTAGTTTTGCATATTGACCAACACCATCTCAAACATAAGTAGTTGCTGACAATGTTACTCTCTGTTTTGGGGCATAGAACTCTTTCCTCTGGAGGCTTAGATTCAGTGTGCACTTAAATTGCTGGGTATTCATTGACACACGCAAGAGCCACGAGAGGGCATTTTCCCCAATCCATTACTCTCTGGAGGGCTGGCTCACCCATAGGGAGGGAAAAGGTCTATGTGCCCACCTAGATATTTCCATGTAAGAGGGATGCACTGGATTCACTAAGTGAACCCAGTAGGTGATCTCTTGGTGCTCAGTCATGGCTCAGTCACGTAGAAATTTCCTTCTGCGTCAAATAATTTTTAAAATATAAATATGATCTACAGGGAAGGTATATTTAAAAATCTTGAAATTAAGAGGCAAATAATAATCAACCCCAAGATGGCATATCAGGTAATCGGAAGAGGACCAGCATTACCAAGTTTGCAATATTTCTTTCGAAGCTACTTTGGAAAGTTTTGTTTTTTTTTTTTAAAGATTTTATTTATTTGACAGAGAGAAACGCAGCTAAAGAGGGAACACAAGCAGGGGGAGTGAGAGAGGGAGAGAGAAGCAGGTTTCCCGCTGAGCAAGGAGCCTGATGTGGGGCTCGATCCCAGGACTCCAGGATCATGACCTGAGCCGAAGGCAGACACTTAATGACTGAGCTACCCAGGTGCCCCTGGAAAGTTATTTTTTTTAAATAAGATAATCCTTTTTATTTTGAAAGATTATTTATTTATTTATTTGAGAGAGAAAGAGAGCACATGACCACAAGCAGGTGTAGGAGCAGAGAGAGAAGAAGAAACAGAGTGTTGAGCAGGGAGCCAGCCCCATGCAGGATGCAATCCCAGAACTCTCAGATCATGACCTAAACTGAAGGTAGACGCTTAACCAACTGAGCCCACCCAGGTGCCGAGAAAGTTTTTGTTTTTTTTTTAACTTTAAAGAATCAGAATAGATACACTTGGAATACTTTCTATATCAGTTAGTTTTTAGATAGAAACTGGTGCTGTGTCCTAGAGCAGGTTTAATTCTGGAGAAGTGCAGCTTTTGTAACACTTACGGTGTAAAAAAATATTTTTAGAAACAAGTTATGGTTCACATCAAAACACACTGATAAGCTGAGGTGCTCTAGCCTGTGATGTGGCCAGTCTTCAAGAAAAAATAGTATTTCCGGGCACCTGGGTGGCTCAGTGGGTTAAAGCCTCTGCCTTCAGCTCAGGTCATGATCTCAGGGTCATGGGATTGAGGCCGGCATCAGGCTCTCTGCTCAGCGGGGAGCCTGCTTCCTCCTCTCTCTTTGCCTGCCTTTCCGCCTACTTGTAATCTCTCATCTCTCTGTCAAATAAATAAATAAAATCTTTAAAAAAAAATAGTATTTTCTATCCTTTGAAGCAAGAGCTGTTGGATCTCATGCTGTGAATAAAACTACTTTTATGCTTATATTTTTTGTATTGAACATCTATTTTGAATTTGCATGATTATGCCTTGATTCTTCATAACTTCTCATTTTATGAAATTGATTTGCATTAACCATAAGCTGTAAATAAAATCAGTGCATGGGAAAAAAACCAACAAAATATTAACGCTCTTGGTTCCAACTTCAGGAACTGAGCTTCACCAAGAGAGTGTCAGACCACCAGCAGAGAACATGCTGGACTATGTGGGCGGAGAAGCTCCAGCTGGGGTTGTTGGAGCACCCTTTTGACCCGGTGCTCCTAGGTCTACCCTGGGATCTCAAGAACTTGTTAAGGAACCTACCAATTATGTGGCCGGTTGCTCTGTTATTCCCAATGAAAAGATTATTGGGTTGATATTTCATAAATCTTGATCTATTATTAAATATGTCAAGACATATATGCTGGCCTAATTTGCAGACCTATCTAGAACCAGAGAAAACTTGGCACCAGACTTAAAAAAAAAAATGAATTTTTTTTTTTTTAATTAGTCTTTCTTTCTTTTTTTTTTTTTTTTAAAGATTTTATTTATTTGACAGAGAGAAACACAGCCAGAGAGGGAACACAAGCAGAGGGAAGTGAGAGAGGGAGAAGCAGGCTTCCCGCCGAGCAGGGAGCCCGATGTGGGACTCGATCCCGGGTCTCCGCGATCATGACCTGAGCCGAAGGCAGTCGCTTAACCAACTGAGCCACCCAGGCGTCCCCCCAAAAAAATGAATTTAAAAAAATGCCTTTATTGTCATTGCAAACAGCGGGTGTGTAAACTACTGTTAGGAGGAAGCTGACTTCATAAATTAATTTCTAAAGAATTTTATTTTTAAAAAGTAAAAGCCTCCAATAGACTATAAAACGTGCCCTTTGGCCAACTGCTTTTCAACTTAATAGACATGGTCTTGTGAATTGTTTTAGTATTATGTCTCGAGGTCTCCCCTGCACTTGGACCAGCACCATGTGTCATTTGAAGGAGGCCAGGCTTCCCTGCCGGCGGCTGCTTTCGGCCCTTGGAGTCTGCTGCTCCCAGTCCTGCTTGCTTTCGGACCTTGCTTGACCAGTTAGGAGAAAAATACTCAGATTTTGTTTCTCAAGGGCTTATTCATGTTTCACTTGAAAACCTGGATTCCAGTGCATGTTGGACTCTCCAAACAGGCAGTGGAACTAGCCCTGGTTTACTCTTTAAGCATCCTTGACAAGTTCACCAAAGCCTTGACAATGGAGTTTTTTAGTCGTCAACTTCTGAACTAGATAAGGTAGCATGCATTTAAATAGATCATTAATAAAATCTTAGGGATCAAACAGGGGTTGGATATTAAATTTATTCAGGTAGAATGGTTTAAAGCATCTTAGGTTCTTCAGATGCAAAGGACTTAACCTGCTTCACTAAAAATGTTCTCTTAAAAGCAAAGTCTATGTAAAACTGAGAAAATGGGGGCGCGCTGGTGTGGCTTAGTCAGTTAAGTGTCTGCCTTCGCTCAGGTCACGATCTCAGGGTCCTGGGATTGAGCCCCATGTCGTCTCCCTGCTCAGTGGGGAGCCTGCTTCTCCCTCTCCCTCTGCCTGCTGCTCCCCCTGCTTGTGCTCTCTGTTTCTGTGTCAAATAAATAAAATAAAAAAAAAAAATCCTGAGAAAATAAAAACACAAAATTTAATCTTATGTTCATATTATTTTTTCCAGATACTAACTCGATCAAACCTCGTGCACTTAGAAAAACATACTTTTTTTCCTTCCTGTTTCTCTTGCATTTTCAAGGATTTGGTGCCTCTTCACTCCCACATTTCCCTAAGTTTCAGGGAATGACCCAGCTATTGATCATTCAGGGCATATTTGTAGGTGTCTACTTTTCTAGAGCTGAATACTGTTTTGTTAAATCCTTAGTAGGCAATGAATAAATCTGTTCTGTTTGGTGACTTTCTTCCTTCCAACTGGAATCGCATGTGGGAAGTAAAAAATTACTTGGGTATTAAAATGATGGTGATGTAAGGAAATCAGAGGTAACTGAGATCCCTCACTTCCATTTTAAGATTGACCTTTAACTCGCTCGATGGCATGGGACAACTGTAGCGGCAGATGGCCTTCTCAGCGACGAGTGCCCAGAGAGGCTGAGCGTTAGGGGCTGTTGGGAGCAGCGGGAGCCACACCAGGGTGTCCTGTTCACGGCAAGCCTGCACTCGCTCCATTGCTGCCTGGGCTCTGCGAGTGGAGCCTGGCAGCATCTGATGTTTGTGCCACAAGCAGTATCCTGGGGCGCTATCTAACCCGGGAGATGCAGCAGAAATAATTGAAGGGTATTTGGCGTGGTTATGTGAGCAGAAGTGTCCTCGCCACAACAACTGGGAAGATGTGCTTTGTGTGTGGGTGTGGGTGGGCATGTGGCCCTTAACTTTTCACCAGGGGTGACGACAGCAAGGACTTAACCCAGCTTCCTCGTTGAGAGCACCCGACCTCTATTTGAGTTACTCAGATGACACTGTTGCCGCTTCAGGTCGGACGGACTATTTTGAGGACCCTTGCCTGTTCCCTGGACACCCTCGCTGAGCCAAGTGGTGAAAATGAAAGATGAGTAATTTTGATGAATGGATTTCTGGGAAATACAGAAAAATGGAAGAAGGTCCTTTCCCTCTGTTGACCTTTGCTACCGCACCCTGCCATGACCAGAAACCTGGGACTAGTGGATTACGGAAGAAAACCTATTGTTTTGAGGCCAAACCATGTTATCTGGAGAATTTCATCCAGAGTCTGTTCTTTTCCATAGACCTTAAAGATCGTCAGGGATCCTCACTGGTGGTTGGTGGAGATGGGCGATATTTTAATAAATCGGCGATAGAAACAATAGTGCAGATGGCAGCCGCCAATGGGGTTGGTATATGATAATTATTGTTATGTTTCTGGCTCTCCACATATGCTTCTTTCTTCTCTCTTTGCAGAAATATACATAAGTACAGAGATTTGTATGTTGTATACATCAGTCCTACTAACATCCAGTTAGCATTTCATTGTGACTTCAGAGAATGTGTATTGTGATATTATTACTCCTGAAATTACATTAGTCACATGGGATACAGGAATGTAAGTTCAGCTCCTTATGTGTTTTACGCTGTGCCTTTTGCTTGAAAAAATACCTGTTGCTTTTTAGACATTAAAGCACACCCTCAGCCTTATGCTGTCTTATCTACATTCTGACCTAGTTCCGACGGGTACCCTCTCCTATATAAGAAGGCTGTAATGAGTAGTGGAGAGAGGAGGATTTTGGTTTTTTTCAATGGCTTCCTTGTTGAAGTTCAGTCACTTGTCAAACAGGAAAACAAAAGCTAGGGCGTGCTGTTGTTTGTGGATGCTGGTAGTCATGCAGAAATGCCAGGAAGGGGTTGGAAAATGTTAGGTGTAAGCCTACCAAGAGGACCTGTAACAAGGGAACCTGCTTATAATGACCTTGGACACAAAGAAGCCCTGTATGCGGTGAATTTGTGCAGCAGGGTAGAGTTAATAACTCCTGTAAGACTATAATATAAAGAGGCTCTACTGAGAGCTCTGCATTGTGAAAAACTGCATTGGCTGAATTAACCAAATCAGAAGGAATCTTGCACCAGAAGGCATTGATCTTGATAATCTAACAATTTGCACAGTCCCACTGATTTGTAGAAAGGTGGGCATCAGGACATTGCTGGTTTTGCTCTGCAGATTCCTCTGTGGGACCAAAAATATATTTTTAGTGTTTTAGATTGTACTTAGCAATAATCTGAAGCACACGGTCCCCCAAAACTCATAAATTCTAAAAATCTGTTGTATTTCCTTTCTGGGAATGATTCTGGTTCTGAGAACGTAAAAATTTAGCATCGCAACCAAATGCGTTGGGCATTTGTTGTCAGTATGTTTTAATAATACGCCAAGCAGGTGTGATTGCAAAACCAGATTAAAAGCAAAAACAAAACACACCACCAAATTAAATTTAAAAATGTTTGTAGATCCTATTGTTTGTAATGCAAAGTTTCCTTCCTACCCAGTTTTGGAATCTGAATGCCTCTCATGTAAAAATTGCTGATAAAGCACTCAAATATGAAATTATTATGAAGCATACACCTTTTTAAGATATAATGTGACATGCTATAAATTTCACCTTTGAGGAGAGCTACAAAGGGAACGGTATTAAGATGCTTTTAATCTTTAGAGAAAGAACGAAAGGAACATTATTTCTCCGCGTATATCTAGATCGTTGAGTGGATGTGGTACACTGTCCCCTCTACTGTGATATATTTGGCTTCATTTCATTTTTGTGTGGAGCTGAAGGATGTTGGAAGATGCGATAGGAATGTGTAATTCAGGCAGACCCCGTAGACTTGCCCAGATTAACTATCTGAAGTTTTGCTAAATAATACATTTAAGTGATAATAATTGACTAAATATGGTAACTGCCTATTTGTTAGAGCTGTGGCAGCCCAAGCAATATTTTCAAATCTTCTCAAGGGCATTCTTTATTTAAAATAACATTGCACTTAAAGCAGTCATGCAACCAAACTGAATTACGTAAAACATTTGGTGGACCTATAAAGCACTTTAATCTGATAAAATAAAACTTGTCACCTCTTAGATGGTTTGATTCCTAGGAAAGATCTTGATCCAAAGATCAAAGGAAAGATAATTTATTGCCATGGATTTTGGTAGAAGTCATTGTTCCTTCCTTACCTCTGTCAATATCCACTCCACCCTTAAGTTGATTCTTGGAAGCCTCTTCAGCCTAGTGAGCTGAATGAAGATCATTTCATTTTCCCCCTTTTTATTATACTTTTATCTGGTGCATTTATGGACTATAGAATATAATTTACCTTTGTTAGAAGTTTCCTTTGTTTTTATTTGCATAGAACCGTCTGCATTTACAAGAAGTATTTTTTACATGATGCTTCTGTGAGCTAAGAAGTACAGGACATTTTAATGTACAAAATAAGACATTAGTGGGCCCCTGTTTATAATACTGAGATCTCATTTGGTTTCCAGAGTTTGTAACATAGAGATATGTTTAGAAATAAGAATATGTGCATATCACTAGCAGGATAAAGAACATGGAACTTGGTTTTTGGGGTTTTTTTTTGTGTGTGTGTGAAATGTAAGAAAATATTAGGCCCTGTTTTTTTAAAAGGAAAACTCAGTTTGCTCCCTGTCATGTTGGAGAACAAAATGGCACAGAAACAGTGAGGCATCCCTCCTGGTAGTGTCAGCTGGGTCACGTGAGAAGGAGTAGCGGGAGGGAGAAGGAAGGAGAGGAAAGGTTGTTTCATGAGGGACCTTTCAGTACCAGGTAGAGGGAGTTAACTGTAAGCTGGTAGACACTTGGGAGCCAGGGAAGGATTTTTCTTCTTTAAAAATACACATATTTTTGTGTAGTAAAGTATACATAACATAAAACTTAGTGTGTCCACCACTTTAAGTGCACATTTGGGTGTTATTAATCATACTCACAATGTTCTGCAACCATCACAATTATCCATTTCCAGAACTTTTTTCTCCTCCCATCTGAAATTCTACCCACTGAACAAAAACTTCCCATTGCTCCTCCCCCACCCCCCAGGCAAATCTCTGTTCTACTTTCTGCCTATGAATTTGCCGTCTTCTATGTATGTCATTTAAATGGAATCATAAAATACTTGGTCATTATGTGTCTGGCGTATTTTAGCTGTGTAATGTTTTCAAGGTTCATCCGTATTGTAGCATGTGTCAATTTCCTTCCTTTATAAGGCTGAATAATATTCCACTGTGTGTATGTACCATATTTTGTTTATGCATTCATCTGTTGATGGACCTCTGGTTATTGTGAATAATTCTGCTGTGAACACGCATGTGCAAATTTTCTGAGTCCCTGCTTTCTTTTGCATCTACAGCTAGTATTGGAATTTCTGGATTGTATAGTACAGGGAAGATTTTTGTATAGAGGAGAGACACAGAATTATGGTTTAAAAAGATGAACTAGGTGAGCCTGAGTTGGAAAGATGACTTCAACCAGGGTAGAATAAGGGAGGTACAGGTGGGAGAGAGAAAGGGGAGACTGAGTCAGGAGCTGTTGCAGTTCGCCAGATATTGTCAAGGAAAGGGGGGTAATAGAGTAATACCTCTTCTGTATCAGGTTGAGGATTAATATTCCCAAGGGTGATTCACAGGATAGTCTCTGGAAGGAGAGACTTTGATCCATTGTTACCTCTTCTTGGGCTGAAGACGAAGAAGGAACCGTGGACTTCCCTTGCTTCTGTCTCTTGACTTTCTTATTCTTACCCCCAATATAATCCCCTCATTCTTGGACCATTGCTAACTGCAGATCTCACCCTAGAATAAGGGATGACTTGGGTGTTGCACCTTAATATTCATTCACCAGTCTCCCTCTCCATACCAAATATGTATAAGGTCTGAGTACAGGTCAGTATAATTGATGTGCAAGTATGCACAAGTATAATTTCCAGATAGCTCCATCACCACTCTGGCCAATTAAATTGCCACCCCGAATTAAACCCCTCCTATTGAAATTATGGAACTGCTCAACCACAGACTTTCACTCTTATCAGAACCCAGAAACTGCTAGAAGGGTGAGATGTTACTGTTCACCTCAAATTGAGTTAGTTATTAGTGGCCATCTGTGGGTACTGATTTGCCACATGACCTTGCCCTGTCACCTGTCCCAGTGTCTGCCATACCACCTTTCCATAAATGCTTGTTACTATTGCTTTTGGATGAATGCAAGAACGGATGAATGGGCAGCATCATAACTTTGGACCTCAGCTGCTTCATCTACACAGCAGTCCTAGGAAGCATCTATGAGAATGAATCGACCATGCCATGGGTTTTAGAAAGCACTGTGCGGTCAGTGATAATCATTACTGTTGACTTCATACCGCCTGCAGGTTCCTCTGGTTTGCAGAGGAGCCTAGTTACAGCACCTACCCTGGTTACCACCACTTTCTGAGCTCCCTCAGGCATAGCAAATGTATTAGTGTAACAAACATTGTTGTGAGATGGACAAATGAGAGCCAAGAGGTGACTGAAATGAACCAGTTGCTTCCTGGGAGATGGTTGGCAGCCCGGGGCGGGGGTGGGGGGTGTTTGATATAAGGCAGGCAAGCTTTCAGTGACTTGTAAGGGGGACAGAGCTAACAGTCCCAGAAATGCTTTCCCAGGGAGTCCAGATATCATCAGAATCATCAGACACATCTTCTACCACAAGTCTTTTCTTCAAGCATGTTTATCTTGGGTGGGGCAAAAAGAAATAACATGGAAACATATAAAACATTCCTGTCCCTTTCTTCTCTCAGAAGAGAGAATGGAATGAGGGCATATACTCCTCATTTTATAAATCTTTTGATGCAGCTGTCACGTTTTCTCCAAGTATGTTCAAGGAACTGATGGACTTCCTCCTTTCCCAACTTGGATCATGTTGAAATAAACATAAATTACGTCTTAGTGAAGGAAGATTTAGGAGCTGTGTCAGTAACATCTGTGAGAGATATAGAAGGAAGTTGAGAACACAGCAAAGTGCCACCTGGAGCCCTTTCCTATAGGTGGTTCTGATTGGATTAATGAGTAATAACCTTCAGCATCTTCTGCCTTAGGCCCTGCAGGTACACTCCCACAGGGGAGGAGACTATCCTATCAAAATCCAGGCTTGACTGGAAAGATAAGTTTATTAGATGCATATTTTAAACTCTTCATATAAAGTTTGCCCTTTTTACTTAAAAAAAAAATGTAGGGGGGCACCTGGGTGGCTCAGTTGGTTAAGCGACTGCCTTCGGCTCAGGTCATGATCCCGGACACCTGGGATCGAGTCCCACAACCGTCTTCCTGCTCCGCGGGAGGCCTGCTTCTCCCTCTCTCACTCCCCCTGCTTGTGTTCCCTCTCTCGCTGTGTTTCTCTGTCAAATAAATAAAATCTTAAAAAAAAAAAAATGTAGGGCACCTGGGTGGCTCAGTGGGTTAAAGCCTCTGCCTTCGGCTCAGGTCATGATCTCAGGGTCCTGGGATTGAGGCCCGCATCAGGCTCTCTGCTCAGCAGGGAGCCTGCTTCCTCCTCTCTCTCTGCCTGCCTCTCTGCCTATTTGTGATCTCTCTCTCTCTCTCTGTCAAATAAATAAATAAAATCTTAAAAAAAATTTTTTTAATGTACAAAAAGCCTTCTCTTTGGGTAGAATGGCTTTAACTAGCTAAACATATCTTCTGCCCCAGTGTGGTTTGAAAGTATGATTGAACTGGATAAAAATAAGGGTTTTCTAACAATTTTTCAGTGAAAATTATGGACCTGGTCTGGAAAGACTGTGTTTCAAATACTCTGTGTTTTCTTGCCAGAGCCTTAGAGCTCCCCTAGACCACAGGCTATTTTAAAACCACAAAGCCCCAAAAAACGTTCTGAAGGAGTGGCTTTGTTCTGCAGTGCTGATTTTACTTCAATAATAATATTATTCAACAGTAACATTCTACTTCATAATAAAATAATAATAACCCAAGCTGTAAGTGTTCATTAAAGAATATCCTTTCTGGTTCAATACTATTTCTTTGTCCATCTGCCTGTTGTTTTCATATTTCTGTGCAGTAGCTCTAGATTTATTGGTGCTAAAGTGTGTGTTCTGGATTTCTTCTCTTAGATTGGTCGCTTAGTTATTGGGCAGAATGGAATCCTCTCCACCCCTGCTGTATCCTGCATCATTCGAAAGATCAAAGCCATTGGTGGGATCATTTTGACAGCCAGCCACAACCCAGGAGGACCCAATGGAGATTTTGGAATCAAATTTAATATTTCCAATGGAGGTGAGTTTGTTTTCATTTTGAGGGTAGTCAATTTCTGTTCATTAGGATAAACTAATAACCGAGGGCTTGGAAGGCCAGGGTTCTGGTTCTGGTTCTGATCCTTAGCAAGGGAATTCTTTGTTTCCTTTTGGTGACGGTGGAATGCTTCTCATTCTGCTGTACCTGAATATGAGAAGCTATGCATGCATCACCGTTAACATGATATTTTCTTTTACTTTGTTGCCTAAATGATGGAATGGCACATGTGCCGGTGAAGAGGAATGGATGAGCTCTGTGTTCTTTGTATTTTCATGTCAGTTCCACGAAATGACTCACGGTTTGCTGTTTGATTTCCAGGTCCTGCTCCAGAAGCAATAACTGATAAAATCTTCCAAATCAGCAAGACAATTGAAGAATATGCAATTTGCCCTGACCTGAAAGTAGACCTTGGAGTTCTGGGAAAGCAGCAGTTTGACCTAGAAAACAAGTTCAAGCCATTTACAGGCACGTTGATTCTCCTTCTCTCCTGCCCACTCTAGTTCCAACTTGAACAGTTTGCCTTTCAAGGTTTTGATGCAATGAGTCTTCAGTTTTGGAAAGATTGTGGTCACTAAGCTTTACATGCCTTAATTAGCAGGTCTGGAGTTGAGTCTGGGAATCCAGAGACCTGGGATCTCGGGGCCTGTCAGGAATCAGCCCTGTGACTTTGGGTAAATCATGTCCAACTTTGTAGGCCTTGGCTTCCATATCTGTAAGACAAATAGCCTTGACTAGAAGACCTTAAGATTATGTCCATAGTTAACTTTTATTGAGCTTTTATTATACACCAAAGCTCATAACATGCATTATCCCACTTTATTCTTACAGAGCCCTGTGAGGGCAGCACTATCTGTATTCAGATTTTTCCAGATGAAGGAACAAAGGTTGAGAGAACTTACATGACAAATTCAAGATCCCACAGTCAGTGAGTGGTGAAACAGATTCAGACTCAGTTGTGAATGATTCCAAAGCCTGGGCTTTGAATCTTTATTTTTCCCCACCCTTATATCCAGTAAAATCCAAGTCAGCCATTTTGGGGGCTAAATTGAAACTCCCTACATAGGCAGCTGTGGTAGATTTTGTGGTTAACTGCCAAGATCTTACCAGTAATTGATGGAGTCAGTGTTTGTAACATTGTTCATATTAACACAACAAGGATGAGATAGTAAGGCGATTTGCGTTTTGACTGTTCTCATGTGTACTCTTTCCTCTGGATTGCAATTTAATAGAATGCATTTTTTGTTTGAACCTACCCATCGAGAGCTCGCAGTTACCTCCTCATAAAGATAACCCAGCACCTTGGTACATCTTGAAGACATTCTCAGGGTTTAGAAAACACCAGTAGAGAGTTTCTTAAACTCTTAACAGTTTGAAAACATTTAGACCCTTGCATATCCAACGAGAACAATACGAAGTTCTTGTATTTGTTTTATTCCTTTGGCAGTGCATGTGAAAAGTGGTTTATTAAAGTTTTTTTTTTCCTGCTTTTTACCAGTAAGTCCCATGGCCATGGGCCTAGAAAAAGGAAAGAAATGTGGACATTTGCATTTCCTGTTACTTGTGACACCAAAATACACTTCTTATGATGATAGGCAAGGAGTCAGTGTGGTACCTAGCAGAATTTACAGTCAGGCAAACCTGTGTCAAAAATCCCATGTGTGCCCCATCCCCACTGTGCAGGCAAGTTACTTAACCTTTCAGACTTGAAGCTTTCTTGTCTACAAAATAGGACTAATAACATTTACCTCTCAGGATATCGTTAGTATGGAATAAAAGATTATTTAACAGCCCAGGGGTATTAGAGCAGCTTGATAATTATCCTTTTAAAGTCGCTATTGTGGGTTTACAGCAATATAATCATTTCAGAAGATAGTATTTATTTTAAGAAATTTTTGAGGGGGTGGGAGGGGCAGAACGAGAGAGGGAGAGAGGGAGAGAGAGAGAATCCTAAGCAGGCTCTACACTCAGCACAGAGCCCGATGCAGGGCTCGATCTCACAACCCTTTGAGATCTGACCTGAGCCAAACTCAGGAGTCGGATGCTTAACTGACTGAGCCACCCAGACGCCCTGAGGATAATGTTCCTTCCTTCCTTCTTTCCTTCCTTCCTTCTTTCCTTCCTTCCTTCCTTCCTTCCTTCCTTCCTTCCTTCCTTCCTTTCTTTTTTTTTCTTAGATTTTATTTATTTATTTGGCAGAGAGAGACATAGCTAGAGAGGGAACACAAGCAGGGGGAGTGAGAGAGGGAGAAGCAGTCCTCCTGCCGAGCAGGGAGCCCGATGTCGGGCTCGATCCTGGGACTCTGGGATCATGACCTGGGCCCAAGGCAGACACTCAATGACTGAGCCACCCAGGAGCCCCACCAACAGTAGTATTTCTTAATGCATTTAGTTTCCCCATCTTCTAATGTTGCTTGTTCCCACAGTGGAAATTGTGGATTCTGTGGAAGCTTATGCTGCCATGCTGAGGAACATCTTTGATTTCAGTGCACTGAAAGAACTGCTTTCTGGTCCAAATCGACTGAAGATCCGCATAGATGCCATGCATGGAGGTATGGAGCCATTTTTCTTGCCCTCCCTTGTCTCAGAGACATGAAGCTGCTCTCTACCTCGTGTACCATGATGCTTTAACAAGCCTTTGCTCAAAACTGTCTGCTTCACAGTTTATAAATAGTGATTTTTCAACCATATCAGAGCATTATTCACATAAAGATCTAATTGTATACAGCAAAAATGGGAGAGACATTCCTTGTGGCAAGGTGGTACGAAGGTCAGAGTTTCCACATTAAGCATCAGGTTTTGAGTAACATGCAACTGTTCTTGTGGATGCTTCCTCCCCCTCAGAAGATACCTTACATTCTTCCTAAATGCCCCCATCTATTCCGAGGGGGTGGGTATCATTCGCTAGATGAGGTCAACCTGTTTCTGAGTCTCATACCCCACTCAGCTGCCCCCACTTGTACCTTTTCTTAGAAGAGCAGAGCTTAGAAGAGCAAGCTGAGGATTAAATTCAGGAACAACAGTTGGATGTTTCTTCCTCTTCTTCCTCTGTGGGTGTGTGGCCAGGTCAGTGGGGACAGCAGCCATCATTGTGGACTAGAACCATGAGGCTTTCTCACATGGAGGAATATGGAAATTCCTGAGCACTGAGGTTATTTATTTGTTTTGTAATAAATTTAGAATTTTAGCATCTTTAGCGGGAAGCATTGTCCCTGGGTTTAGAATCCAGCTGCCTGCCTTGTTAGGAAGACTAGGAAGACTTTCTGTCTGGGATTGAACCCTATCGATGGTGCCACTGGGGCCTCCTGTTGCACTGTGAAACCCCAGTTAGAAAACCTTCTTCTGGCGGGCTGGACTCTTCCATCCCTGAGCCTCACCTTTGAGTCCCAAGTTGCCTGCGAAGTCCCAGAGAGTGAGTCTACTTCCTTACTCAGAGGATCGCTATTCTGTCATTTCAAACCATTCAACAGGCTGTACCGAGTACCTCCTACATGTGTGACTGGGGGGTCGGCAGGGGCTCAGGCAGGGACTTGTGATGCCTGGGGAGATGCGGTAGGTCGAAAACTACTAACAAAATGAGGGTTAGATAGAATTTCAAGTATTCTCTTTGGGGTATGGTAGAAGGCATAGCTTGACTAGCAGTATCAAGAAAGGTTTCCTGGAGGAGTTGGCAATCAACTCAGTTTTTATGAAAGAAAGATCTAGGGTGGTCATTTCTAGCTGAGGCAATGGCTGGAGCAAAGCCATGAAGGCTTAAGAGATGTTGTATTAGGGAAATGAGGAGAATGGCTTAAGAACAGGCTTTATATGTTAACTAGCTAGATTTTAAATAAAAGTAATTAAAAATAAAAAAAATAAAAAGAATGGGTTTGTGATGGGCTGTGGGGTAGAGGAAGCTGGTCATGAAGTACACTTTGTTCTCCAGGCCTTTCAGGGCTTCCTCTAATGCCTCAGTTTCTATATCCTTCACAGCCCTGGCTGCCTTGACCTCATTCCGTGTTTTGTCCGTAGCCTCTTTAACATGTGACCCCTATCTGGAGAGGCATGTTCTACCCTATTCCGACCTCTGTGGCCTACATTTTTGTCTCTACCTTCCTTGATGAAAAAACGCTCTCAGCATTTTAGAGATGAATCTTCCTGGTAGTTGTGCAAGATATCACTGTAAAAGTATGTGATTGTTTTTCCCCCTCGTTGGCAGTTCTTACTTTTTGCTCATTTGTATTTTTAATGAGTTTGTTCCACAGCCAGATATAGTAGGAAGATTAGGGCTCTGAATCCCAGCTCCCACTCCTACTAGATACGTAAATTTGGCCAAATGGCTTCATCTCAGATGGGTTTTCTAATCTATAAAGTAGAGGTGGTGATCATACTGCAAATATTTATAACATATGTGCCGGTGCTGTCCCAGGGCTTCCTGTCTGTTGACTTATTGAATCCTCACACCAGCCCTGTTAGGTGTAGTTACTATTATTATCCTCATTTTGCAGATAGGGCAGCTGGAGGCACAGAGATTAAATAACTTTCCCAAAGTTGTACAGCCCATGATTAACTGAGCTGGGATTTGAACCCAGACACTGTGATTCCATACTCCAAGCTCGTAAGCACTAAGCTGTGCCACATTGTGAGCTCTTTTTGTTTTTGAAGGAGTGAGAAGATGGTCGCGAAGCACCTGGCGAGGTGTGCGGCAGGGCGTTCATGGACCCTAACTCCCCTCCCTTCCCCCATTTTCCTTTATCAAGTAGCCCCATCTTTTCCAATCGAACCCTTCATTATTCCTGTTAGCAGAACCTTCCATCCCAGTCAGACTGACTTCTCCGCTGGCCCCTGAATAGAGGCTTTATGTTCTCATTGTCATTCATGCCATTCTCCTTAGAATGCCTCCACCCCCTCCCCCGATCCTGACATGCTTTAAAAACCATCGTTTCTGATTCTTCATTTCACATTTTACATAGTTGTGGGACCGTATGTGAAGAAGATCCTCTGCGAAGAACTGGGCGCCCCTGCAAACTCGGCAGTCAACTGTGTTCCTCTGGAGGACTTTGGAGGTCACCACCCTGACCCCAACCTCACCTACGCCGCTGACCTGGTGGAAACCATGAAAACAGGAGAGCACGACTTCGGGGCTGCCTTTGATGGAGATGGGGTGGGTACAAGTGTGTTTAAGTGAACTCTGATGCAGGCCGGGCCTGGTCCTACAAGCGGGGACAAGCAGGCTGTTTCCGTCAGGCCCTATGGGTGGGTGCGCCACCATTGAGGAGTCCTCACTGTACATGGGGTCAGCGCTAAGTGATTAGAAGACACTCTTGAACAAGAATGGGTCCTTGAAATGTAACCCATGTGTTTAGTTTTAGACATTCATATTTTCTAAGATCAGAGCTCAGTTACAATATAATGGCTAGTGCTTCATTGAGCTTGTCAGGTTCTAGAAATCCATCCTAGGCTTATTCAACCCTTGGAAAAGGTTTTAGCCTTATAATTATACCCATTTGTTCATTTGCATTAGCCGAATGATAACTATGAGAGAAGTCACCTTTTATTCCTTCTCTACAGTTAGTATCTTTAATAAACAGGCTCTTTTATTTACACTGGTCACTGTATAACAGACAAGGAAAAGATGTATTTTAGCTAGGTTTGTGTCCTTGGTACTACACGTTTTACTTAGCCAGAAATATGTTTTTATTGCTCTTATTCTTTAAATTCAGCTAGAATCCATTATTCCCTAAAAAAGATAAAATTTCCCATATCAAAATTTTGGACAATTAAAAGAGTCCCTAAAGGCATTATTTTGCAGTGCACCTTTCTGAAGCACGACATGCTGGGAGTTTTTTCCTCCATCCTCTGTATTATTTGAGTACTTCCTTATACCAGGCACGGAGGAAGCCGTGACGGTGGCAGCGTGTTCTGCTGGGTCCTGCTTCCCAATGGAGGGGCCATGGTTTAGGAGTGCTTTCTTGAAAAAATCCGCCTTGTTCCTCGAAAGATGCCTGGTAGATCCACCAAACTATGTGAACAGCCAACATTTTCTTTCCTATGTCGATCTCTTCTCTCCTTTGGGAAAGAGGTGATTGATTCCAGAGTTTGGAAAAGGTCTGGGAAGTTAAAGTCAGCCGGCCTCTGGAGGAAGAACAGAGTTTTTGGTTCAGAAGAAGTTTGTGCTGGCACTTTAATTGAAAACAGTTTTTGTTCCTTTGGCATGGGGGTGCCTTTGGTGTAGCCGTGACTGGGCAGAGCCACTGGAAACAAAGCCCAGTGTTTAGAACCCAGTATGAGTAAAGGAGTCAGTTTTAAATTTCATAATTTAAAATTTTATTACCACCCCAAGGTAAGATAGTTTTTTGGGTTTTTTTTTTTTGGTTTTGTGGGGTTTTTTTAGCAGTTTGATTAAAAGCTCTTCCTTTGAATCCCCCTTCTCCCAAAGGATCGGAACATGATTCTGGGCAAGCATGGGTTCTTTGTGAACCCTTCAGACTCTGTGGCTGTCATTGCTGCCAACATCTTCAGCATTCCGTATTTCCAGCACACCGGGGTCCGAGGCTTTGCCCGCAGCATGCCCACCAGTGGGGCGCTGGACCGGTAGGTCTTCGTTCCCGTGGCCCTCACCAGGCTCTTCGCTGTGTCCGGAACACCCTTCCTCCCCTCGCAGCTTGGACATCTGAGCCATAATGTGTGCTAAGTGTTTATTTAATTAAACCTTTTTAATTGAAGTATAGTTAATATACAGTGTGTTCTTAGTTCTTAGCTTCAGGCCCACAGCATACCGATTCGGCAATTCTGTGTATTACTTAGTGCTCACCACAGTAACTGGAGTCCCCGCCCATCGCCATACGATGTTATGGCAGTATTACTGACCGTGGCCCCTATGCTGTGCTTTTCATTTCTGAGACTTGTACCTCTTCGACCCCGTCACCTGTTTGACTATTCCTGCCCCTCCCCCGGCAGCCACCACTTTATTCTCTGTATATAAGAATCTGTTCATTTGTTTTGTTTTTTTTCTATTCCACATGTAAGTGTTTATGAAGGAAGGGGTGGGTTTTTTCTGGATTAGAGGTCCCCGCCCTGTGCTTCCTTACGACCCTGCACTTCTTCCATTCCAGTGCTCACCACACTGTTCCGATAGCTTGTTTGCTTACCTGTCTGCCCTGCTAGATGTATACTTCTACAGAGAAAAGACTATCTTACTCACTAAAGTATATACCCTGATATGCCTGCAACATAGTAGGATGTGTGCGTGCGCACGTGTGCGCACACACACACACACACACACACACACACATCCTTTTAAAAAAGGAACAGGTGAATGTTACTTAAGAAATGAATGGATGACAGCCCCACTGTACTGGAGCTATCTCTCTGGAGAACCAGCCCTCTCCTTTAGCAGGTGTGCACAGAGTTTGAATGAAAGCGCAGTTTGAAGGAAGAGCAGTATGTCAGAGAACTTCCAAAGAAACATTCCATGTCCATCCCTCGCTGGGTGCCCGTCCATACACAGCACAGTAAATGTTCATTTATCCAAAATCCAAATAAACAGAAAGCTCAAATAGTTAAAGAAAATTATATACCGTTTTTATGAGAAAAGACCCAGTGATAATAAACACTTGGTATTGCTTATTTATCTATCTATCTATCTATATATTTATTTATTATATCCCCTTATTTACAAAGGCTTTAAGGTGGCTGGTTGTGAGCTGGTTTCAGCCGGGCTGTTGTCATTAGACGTAGCAGGTCCTAAAATAAATTCCATGTCATCCAAGAGCAGTTTAATTCGAGGTTTTGGAAAAATTGATAATCACATATAGAATCACAATGGAAATAACTCATTACCCAGATGAAAGTTTATTGTACTTTCAGCTTTCAAGCTGACAGATTTAGTTTTCTTCAGATGTTAGAATCTAAATGTGACATTTCTTTCTAGCAATAAGGCAAGCATTCTGGAAGGCAGAACTTATTAAAACAGTGAATGAAATGTAGATTAGGCTTCCTCTTCAGAGGGAAAAGGATCTTTAAAAAAGTCACTTAAGGTTCTAAATAGTCTACAGATATATAGAAAGGAGTAAAAGATGTGTTGGAGGGGATAGGAGACCAAGGAGCAGTGTGGGGTTCAAGTGGGAGGCCCACTGGACACTATCCTTCCTGGGCCTTCTGGTGACTTAAAGGGAACATTGACCGGGCAGCAAGATAGCAGGCCGTTGGTCATCCTGGTTCTGTGGACCTTAGGCTGGTCACCTACCATCCTAGACCCTGCTTCCTTTTCTGTAAGATGGTGACCTCCTAGACCCAATATTCTATGATTCTATAATTTGAAGTGCATCCGAACATCCTTCCTTTGTTCTTCGTGGAATAACACTGATAGATGCAGTCTGTATCCAAAACATGTTGGGTTTACGTAGCCTCAAACACAGCCTTACACATATTGCTACTGTCATCCCTTCTGAGATATTAAACTCAGTGACCTGCATTAATCCTTCCTTCTTCCTCTTTTATCCCCTCCTCTGACTCCACATATAATAACCCATTGTGCACAAGTTTTCTCCTACAATTTTCCACCCACCTTAGAATTATGTGTACGTCCGAGCAGTGCTAAATGGGACCCTTGATTACAATAACGGTTGCCAGTTTCTCTCCTTCACATGGCTAAGCTAACAGTCCTGCTGTGATGTAACTTTGATTTCATGCCTTTGAAGGGTGGCTAATGCTACAAAGATCGCTTTGTATGAGACCCCAACTGGCTGGAAGTTTTTTGGGAATTTGATGGATGCGAGCAAACTGTCCCTTTGTGGGGAGGAGAGCTTCGGGACTGGTAAGTGCATGGCCTAGTGCTACTGTGCCCTTTCCTGTAAACAGGACTCGGGGGAACACTCCGCATGCTAAGGCAGGACTGAAATAGCACCAGTGGCCGATGCGTCCTAAATGAAGAACTGTCCTAAATGCAGTTTATTTATAACAACCCTGATGAAGTGTACACATTTGAAAAGCCATGAGCATGCTTAGCCAAGGAGGGCTAATTTTACATCCAGAGGATCCCGTCCACCGAGACAGGAAGTTTGGGGCCCCCCTCGTTATCATCGTCCCTGAGCCTGTAGAGATTGAGCAGAGTGATAAACACGTGTTTCTTCCCTCCGTGGTCAAGGAAACTTTTATAAATGTTTTCCTTTCTGGGAAGCACTATGGTGGAGTGATTCAGTTTTTTGTTTTTATTTAAAAGGAGATTGCAGCGCAGCCTTAAATCTTTCTCTTTAAATGGCCCAAGTTTGCTGTAGCAACAAGTTATGATTCATTAAGGTTAAATGAAAGGAGGCCATTAGGGTGGAAGGAAGTTGCTAGGTGGTCAAGAGATTAAACCTACATCCTTGTCCATGAGGATGTCTGCATAAATTGTTAGCATGATGAGGGAGGGGAACGTGGTAGGCTGGGAGACCTTTCAGGACCCTTAGACCCTACTTTCCATGCTCTCCCTTCTCCTCTCTGCTGGTCCAAATGCTGACCAGAAGTCCTACTTCCTACTTTCCTACTGCCTCATCCTACCCATGTCAGTTTCTCACCTTTCTAACTCTCCATTCAGGCGTGTGGCCCTTTTCCATGTTTTGGTCTCCAGCCAGGTTGCAAGGTACTTCACTGGCCATATTTCTTCTCCTCTTAGTCTTTTTACCCAATATTTTGAAATAAAAGGACTGATCTTAGTCCTTTAGTACCAAAGCAAAGCAAAGATGGAAATCTAGCCTTCTATAATCCTTGCAACAGAGTTGCAATTCATACCAGGTTAAAGAGAATGGAATACTGATATTTCATTTCCTACAAGTCCTGTGGTAGAGGAGTAGAATGAGCTGGTAAATTTAAGACACCTGTATACAAAGTTCTAAGAAATTTAATGTCTACAGGGAGTGGTAATGCTCCTTGATAATGAATCGACTTGATAGAATTGGAGGATATAAAAAGGATGGATGAGTCTTGGGATTGAACAGTGTCCACAAAGAAGACTCGATGGTTTCCCAGTGTTCTGTGTCTTCGGTCACAGAACACAAGGCCACTGCTTAGCCCTGTCCTACTTCATAAAATATGGATTATGCCACGTTACTCCGTGGGATGCCAGATAAAGGCACATGAACCTGTGAGGTGGCCATAGTCTATGAAATACCGCCCCTCCCCAGTGCTCTCAGGTGCAGGCTTGCTTTCAGGGATTCTTTCTTATGGATGAAGCTGTCTTTAAAGGCAGGGACTATGTCTTAATCTTTGGTTCCCTAACTATAGCAAGCTGCATATCTCTCTCTCTCTCTCTCTCTCTCTCTCTCTCTCTCTCTCTCTCTCTCTTTGTGGTCTATCTAGTGACATCTGGCCCCACAGATCCACGTCAGAAGCACTGGGCAAGGTGGATGCCAAGCCTGGAGCCATTTGAAGTCCCTGAGTGGACTGGCTGGGAACACACCTGCGAGAGCGTAGCACAGTGGGCTCCTCTCACATGGCAGGGCTTCACCTACTGGAAGGCAGCTTGCAGGTCCTCCCCTGTCCAGGCTACTCATCCTTAGTCCCCCTGCTCATTCCCCATTCCACATTGTATACCAGCACCAGCCAACTGATGCTTCCAAGTTCACAGTGCCTGTCTTAGATCATGTCCAGAACTGAGCCCAAATCCATGTGTGACCTAACTGAGAAGTAAAGAGTAGAGCAGGATGATTATTTCTAGAGAACTGGGCCCTTTTCTTTTTTGGAAATAACTTTCACTTCTGTTAGCTTTCAGGGCAGTTCATACTGTTTAGCCCATATAATGTGGGTAATTAAGCCCCTTTAAGTTTTTATTCAGGAAACTTTGCCAAGAGAACTTCTCATTCACGTTACATTTGAGAAATTGATTTCTTTGGACCCAGACATTAGACTTTAAATGATTTCTTGTTAAAGTTTGTTCCTCTTTATTTATTTTTTAACCCATTCAAATACTAAGTGCCAACCATGGTTTTATCTTCCCTTTGATATCTCTTCTATCCAAAGAGAGACTACATTATGAGAATAATCCACAAGCTCTCTTTCTCTTTGGAAAAAAAAAAAAAAGAGCATTGTTCTGTAATGTTTCTGAAACAAACGGTTTAAAACCCAAGCTGCTTCGCTGTGGGTCTCTACTGCTGAACTTATTTAACTGAACTTCTGATCTCCTTGTTTATAGAGGAGTTAATTTCCACCTGCTGGTCCCTTGCTGGCGAGCGCTTCCCGCAGTTTCTTTACAGTTTCTCAGGGTGGACGTTAGTGACTAAACAAACTTTACGGCATTTCAGTTCTGTAGCTTCACTGAGTACAGGGTCGTTTATTTCTGTACTTTTCCAGGTGGGAGCGGGAGCAGTCTCTCAGGAAAGCCTCCCTAACCTTCCCTGTGGGTCCACTCCCCTTCTTGGTGGCTCTCAGGGCACACGCACTTCTCCTTTGTTGCATATATTACAGCTGTAATTTTGAAATTACTTACTCAAGTAACACTTATGATTTCTTGATTAACATCTCTTGGCTCCATTAGACTGTAAGTTCTGTGAAGACAGAATCACATCTGTCTTCTCGCCGTCATATCTCCAGAGGCTCCTATAAAGGCCAGCGTGGGGTAGGGGCTCAGCAAACACATGTTGAATAAATGAGTGAATGAAGTCACTATTCATCTGGCACCCTCCAGTTAGACAAAAAGAATCCTGGTGTTGGAAATGAAAAGTCTTCCAAGGTCATTCAGTGTGATATGCTATGTGTTGTTAGAATCGTCGTTGGCAGGCAGTGCTGTTTGTGACTGAAACACCCCCTCAGTGGAGAACCCTTACTTTACCTCTTGCAGCAGTCGGTGGCTCTTGTGGGGACTCAACACCATTCCCACTCCGGAGTCCAGAGTCGGGGACCCAAGGTCTTCGTGAGAACAGATGAGCTTTTATAAAGGAAAAGAAATTTACTTGCAAAGCGGTATGAAGGAGTCAGACTTGAGAAGAACCCGCTCACTGAATAAACCACCAGCATTTCAGAGTACAAGCCATAATATTACTAATGTTCCCAAGCATTCATTAATCTGTCCACAAGGTAGGAACAGCAGTGGCCTCTCAGGATGATCATTGCCACGGAGGAATGGGACACTTCCTCACACATCAGCATTACAACTGTCAGGAGAAAGGGACTCAGAAATGGGCACCAGAACTAGACAAGCTAAACCTATTATTTTTTGTTGATCTCATGATGCAGTTATTTTTTCCCCTAACCGTGGATGATGATACACATGTCTACACACAATGGCAGAGGGCCAAGTGGTGTTCTGTCCCATCCTAAATTTGTTGGGAAATTGGGAAGGAAATAGAACGTGAAGTCCCGCATAGAATAGAATGTCACTGCTTTTGAAACTCTTCCTTAGGGGGCACCTGAGTGGCTCAGTTGGTTAAGCAACTGCCTTCGGCTCAGGTCATGATCCTGGAGATCCGAGATCGAGTCCCACATCGGGCTCTCTGCTCCGCGGGAAGCCTGCTTCTCCCTCTCTCACTCCCCCTGCTTCTGTTCCCTCTCTGGCTGTGTTTCTCTCTGCCAAATAAATAAAATCTTAAAAAAAATAAAAT
>PITA01002577.1:0-20707 GCA_004023965.1 Spilogale gracilis | reverse complement strand
AAAAAAAAAAAAAAAAAAAAAAGAAACTCTTCCTTAGGAAGTTGGGGGGCTTGGGAAAAGGGATAGGAAACCATTGAAGATGAACCTGCTATGTAGAGATATGCCAGCAAATTATGATCTGGCCAGGTCCAGAGGTTAGTAATGTGTTTTCTGTTTCATCTTTAAAAGGTTTTAGCGATGATGCGTGCTATAGGAGTGAGGACTTGAAGAAGTGCAGCATTGATGCTTTGCAAATTTCTCTTAATTTTAATTTCTTAGGAAAAGTTTTTCATGTTTGCACTTCTTTTCATTGACTCATTCCTCAAATGTTTATTAAAATTAAGCGCATCTCAGATACTGAGTGAGGTTCTGGGGGCACGATGGCTGTGGTCTCATGCAGGACACTGTAGAGTCCACATTTGGGGCAAGAAGTCCGACCCTGGCCAGGTAATTACCAGTATGCAGAGGATCAATGGTGACGTGCAGGGGGCCCTGGGAGTTTTATTGGCAAGGCACCTAACCTGGTTCTGTGGTGTAGGCGATTCGATTTTCTGTCTGGTTCTCTGCACATTCTGATTTGCACAGCTCTTGAGTGCACTTTCCTGTAGGTAAGGTCCCCATGGGATAGTTAGCACATCCCATCTCTGGAGATTTCCCAGACAGAATACCACACTAAAACTAGGCTGAGAATCTAATTATAACTAATTCAGTCAAACTATTACCTGCATGTCTGTCTCCCTCCCCTGTATGTCTGTGCTCATCAGTGAGGGCAGGTAACATGTCTTATTCATCTTGGTATTTTCTCATGTACGTGGAACATGGTAGGCACTGATTCATAGTTGTTGAGCCTACAATGGAGTTTGGGTTAAGATGCGGTTCCTGCCCATCAGGCACTTATTAAATTTTCCTCCAAAGAAAACAGTTCCAGGGGTAGTCACAAGGCAGTAAAAGGTTCCTTGCTAAAGGGAATATCTGGCAATAGATGGGTTGGAAGCCCTGAAGGCTGGAGTGATCTGGAAAAGGCTTCCTGAGGAGCTTACCCATCCTTTGAGAGTAAATCCATTTGTGTCATAAAAGCCGAAGAGGACAAGACTGCAGAGAGAGCAGGTCTGCTCAGCCTCCCAGCCAGTCAGCTGGGGTCTGACCACTCAAACCCATCTTGGTGTTTGATGTACAGGCACCAGCCAGGACACAGCTCAGAGTCGAGGTGGGGTAAGAACAGACAGGCTATCATAGAGTAGGGGTGACCATGGAGGGCAACAAGAAAGCTGTCCTGGGTTGGGGTGAAGTGCAAAGTAATTGCAGGAGATGCTAGTCATGCTAATAGATATGTATGGCATGGACATTTTCAGGCAGAGAGAATAGCATGTTTAGAAGACCAAAAGGGAGGGGTACCCGGGTGGCACAGTTGGTTGAACATGTGGCTCTTGGTTTTGGCGCAGATCTGATCTCGGGGTCATGGGATCAAGCCCCAGATTGGGCTCCACACTTAGCACAGTCTACTTGTGTTTCTCTCTCTCCCTTGCCCTCTGCCTCTCCCCCCTCTTTCTCTCTAAAATGAGTAAAATAAATCTGAAGAAGAAGAAGAAGAAGACCAAAAGAGAGCTAAAGATGGTTAGAGAAAGAGAAAGCTAGAGAGCAAGTGTTTTCTGACAACTCCGTGTGGCTCTTTTTCAGCTGCCAGTGCCCCATCCTCAGGCTTCTCACCCGGCAGAGGCAGGCGCCCAGCACTCCCGACATGCCCATACTGGTAAATGGAACCTAATCCCCAAACTGTTAGCTTTTGGCTCCCTCAACAAGGATTGGCATTTTTCTTGGCTGAAGCCCGGAGTACACCCTGACTGAACTGAGTTTATACTTATCACAAGGTGCTGATTAGGCTGAAGTAAAGTGACAGGTGCTTGAAGATGCTGAAGGGGCAGAATTCCCAGGCACTCAGCCCCTGAGCTGGACCAAGTATGAGGAGACCCAGTGCAAAGTCCACCACTGCCTTTGGGTCAGCTAGGACTAGGGGAGCCTCCTGGCGGTGTTTCCCTTTCCTCACAATTATGGGAGCACGGCTTTTCCTTTTTTATAAATTAAAAGAAATGATGCCAGTAATTCACATTTATAATAGAAAAATTAGATGAGGAAGACCAGGAAGACACTCTAATGCCACTGTCCAGAGAAAAGAGCATTCTGGGTTATATTCCATTTTCTTCACCAATGTATACAGTTAAGAGACATTATTTTTGAAAGCCTAATAAGGTAGTGGTAAGCACTCATTTTCCCCCAAAAGTTTCTTATTTTTCCCTTATCCATAACGGTATTTTGCATTTATATAGTACTTAACAGTTCGTGAACTATCTCTACCCTCTATAACAATAAAGTCTTACACTTGTGTGAGAAAGGTAACATTATCCCCATTGTACAGTCAAGGAAATCGAGGCTTGGAAAAGTTAAGCTGATAAATAACAGTTTCATATTCTGGTTTTGTGACTCTTTTTTAAAAAATATTTTATTTATTTGACAGAGATTGAGTGAGTGAGTGAGAGAGCACAGGCGGGGGGAACAGCAGAGGGAGAGGAAGAAGCAGGCTCTCTGCTGAGCAGGGAACCCAATGCAGGACTCGATCCCACCTGGGATCACAACCTGAGCTGAAGGCAGATGCTTAACGGACTGAGGCACCCAGGTGCCCCAAGGTTTGGTGACTCTTAAATATAAAGCATCTTCCATTGAAACACAGCTGTCGTGACTGCAAAAGCAGCAACTTTAAACACACACACACATACCCCATTGCCCTTTTTTTTTTTTTTTACTTGTAGCTTGTCATCATTCATCAGAATCCTAAAGAAAATGAAATATACCCAGACTTTTGGAGCACCTGGGTGACTCAGTTGGTTGAGCATCTGACTCCTGGTTTCAGCTCAGGTCATGATCTCAGGGTCCTGGGGTCAAGCCCACATTGGGCTCTGCACTCAGTGGGGAAGTCTGCATGATTTTCTCTCTCTGCCCCTCCCCTACTTGTTCTAGCTTTCTCTGTCTCTCTCTCTGCCTAAAATAGAAGTAGGGGTGCCTGGGTGACTCAGTCGTTAAGCACCTGACTTTGGCTCAGGTCACAATCCGGGGGCCTGAGATCAAGCCCCACATCAGGCTCTTTGCTTGGCAGGAAGCTGCTTCTCCTTGTGTTTCCTCTCTTGCTGTATTTCTCTCTGTCAAATAAATAAAAATAAAATCTTGAAAATAAAAGAAGTAAGTCTTAAAAAAAAAAAGCACAAGAAATGGGCATAGACTTTCTGAGCATTAGAGTTACCTAGAGTTTTTATTATATGAAGGTGATTAGTTAGAGTAGTCAGAATTTCCAGAGACTAGGGATCTTGCAAATGGAGTAGAATATTTGTGTACGTTATCCAAGACAGATATTTTGTTGATAGTATTAGGTGTGTGCTTTAGTTGTGTCTGAGTAACTTGGTCAGAGTTGGTTAAGATCTTTAGATTTTATTTTCATTTCCACATAAAAGAAAAAGCAGAATTCTTTACTTAGAACAGGAAAAGCACATAGGGACACTGCCCCTTATGCTTTCAGCCTAGCCTAAGGAAATAAATATATAGAAAGTAAGAAAAAGAAAAGAAAAAGGAAGGAAGGAAGAAAAATACCCACGGGAGCATAGACAAATAATTCCAAGCTGTATACTTTTGTCATGAATCCTCAATATATAGGGAAGCTGCCAGAGTCTTGCTGCTCAGGGTGAGCTATTGCCAAAACATCATTTGCAGACGTTGTAAGGGCCAGAGAGCTAATTGCTGTCCTTGAGATAGCAATACAGGCAAGTAAAAGTCCATAGATAATAAAATTAGGTAAACCAAAAATATGTTACATAAAGTGCTACATAAAATTATTGCCCCACATCTCTAGGTTTGTCAGCTTCCGGGGTCTGAGAACTGTGGTTTCTAAAAGTGCTATCTTGTTGAAGAGAGGGTCTTTTGAATAAAAAAAAATGTGTGTTTTTATGAGCCAAAAAGAGAATGAAAAAATGTTGTAGTAGATTAATTAACTGATAAACTCATTCATTGCACTCCTTATAGTTGTTTACCTATTCTGTGTGCTATTCTAGTAACCAGACTTAGTTATAAGGACAATTAAGAGATGTCTCTAAGAAATAGGTGAGATGTGGGGTGAAAGACTCATAAATCAATGATCCAGGAGTGTGGCAGCACAGCAGAGGTTTTGAGCAGGTCGCTTTGGGGGAAGAAAGAGAATGTAGCTCATAACTTCCCAGAGGAGCTGGGAACTAGTCCCAGACCAGAGAGGACAGTTGAGTTGGGTCTAAAAGGATTAAAAGAGGAAGGAAACAAACTTAACTCGTGCCTACTACATAGCTAGTGTTGTGAGATACTCTGATGTTCTAGGAAGAACAAGACCCAGTGGGAAATCAGGAAGGGCTCGCAGGCACATAAAGAGCTCAAGGCATGCTGATGTGCAAAGCATTATGGGATTGGGGTTGTATTGAGTCCTAATCAGAAGTCAGAAAGTGGCTCTCAGTATGGTCCACATGTGGTGCTTTTTGTTTTGTTTTGTTTTGTTTTTAGATTAAGTAAGTTAAGGGCTAAAAAGGAGAGTTATGTCCTGTATCAGGTTCTTGGAGGAGGGTCTCCATGCATGTAAGCACCTCCAGAGGACCCAGTTTGTTAGTTTTGGTAAAGATTTTACAAGTACCTCAGAAGGGGACAGATGTACCGTAGTTGATTTAACCAAACTCCTCTTGGTTAAAGAAAGATGCCCTAGGTTGCAGTTGCTGTAGGTCCATTTTTAAGGCTTTGATACTTTTTGCCAAATTGTTCATTTTAAAATCTGTGGCCATTTGTCAAGAAAGTAGCAGTATATTATTGTGGTTTTAACTTTGTTTTTTAAAAAATAGTGCTGGCGAGCACTGGGTGTGGGGAATGGGGAATGAATCTTGAAACACTGGAAAAAAAAAATTTAGTAACAATAAAAAAAAAAAAAATAGTGCTGGCTTCTTATGTAATTTGGTACCTGTATTTATTCTTCGGTAATTGTCTGTTTATATCCTTGGCCTATTTTTCTATTGAAGTTTTGCTTCTTTCTTATTAACATGTAAATTTTTTCTATATTGATGTGCATTAAACATCAGCTTTATATTGCAAATGGGTTTTTTTTTTTAAGGTTTGCCAGTGGCCTTTTACTTTTACCTCTAGCTGTTTTGCAGATAGAAATGATAATCTTTTTAGCAAAAAAATACATGGATTTTCTCTTTTATGAATTCTGAATTTATGTTTTTTCCACCCCCAAGTTACAAAAATATATTTATATATTTTTTCTATTATATTTATATTGTATATATTATATTTGTATCTGTATTTATATTTTATTTATATATATCTTCAAGAACTTAAAGAATTTCAAATTTTATATTTGAATGTGTTCTGTATCTGGAAATCGTTTTGGTACGGTGTTTTATAGGGGGAAAAACCGAATTTTTATCCAACTGCCTAGCTAGATAGCTAAATACTACTTAAAATGTAATTCATTCTTTTCCTACAGCCTTGAAGTAACACTCTTATCAAATATTCAAGTAATATACGTGTTTGGGTCTCTTTCTAGGTCTCGTTCTTGTTCCATTAGGCTATCAAGCTTTTAATTATTGAATATTTATAATGGTCATGTTTGTCTGTTTTTTTTTTCCTGCTCACATTTATACTTTATAATTGATACATCAAGTTCCACCAAATTATCCCTCTGACATTTTTATTGGTATTTGCTATAAATATCTAAATCACTTTGGGAAGCATCAACTTCTTTCCAGTATTATGTCGCTTTGTTCCGTATGTGGTTCCTTCCATGTATTCAGGTTCCTTAGTCAAGTTTTATGTCTTTTTTTGATTGGACCTCCATGTTTACTGTTGAGTTTATACCTAAACGTTTTGGAGAAATCATGTTTCTCATAGTTGTTTGCTGCCCCCTGGCCAGGTTCTGATCACATCCGCGAGAAAGATGGACTCTGGGCTGTCCTTGCTTGGCTCTCCATTCTAGCCTCCCGCAAACAGAGTGTGGAGGACATTCTCAAAGATCACTGGCAAAAGTATGGCCGGAATTTCTTCACCAGGTAAGTCACAGCCCAGCTGGGGTGCAGAGGTAGGGTAGGGAAATGGGCTAAGAGAGTTCTGATGTGTGGATTTTTTCCTGTTTCTCAAGTGACAATAAAACCCTAGTTCATCTAGCCTCTACAAATTGAGGGTTTTTAAAATAATTCAGTCAGGGTCACCTTTTATGTTAGCCATAAACAACGAGGCTTAAAAAATTAGTTAACATATTCAAAAGAGTAAATGTTTTGTAAGCCTTTCAAATGTACCTGCCGGTGGACATGATAATTGCATTGGATTTGGACTCAGAAGAATGGATTAGAACTTTATTTCTGATAGTGGATTGGGAAGTCATTTAACCTCTCTCTAACAGAAAACCGTCCTCATTTTTCTCATTTGTAGAAATGGAAATCACAGTCTGCCATTGAGTGGATTAAATGAAATATGAGTCTGAAAGTGTTTTATAAACTCTGGGCACTCAAAGTATGGAAATTTTTTTTCCTGAAATTATGGAAACAATTATGCTTAGCCTAAATCAACTTTTCTGACTCATTAAAATAGGTCCCCAAAGGCTGCATACTTGTCAATACTTCATTCATTGATTCAGTAAATATTGGCTATATGCCTGCTTTCTGCCAGACACTCGGGATTCAGCAGTGAACAAAATACCTAGAATACATAGGAATTCTTCTTTGCCACGCATACTTCTATTTTTTAAAAGGCATTAATTTTTTTTCGAGAAGTGCTTTTCACTAATTCCAATTTGCCTTTCCCCTGGTAAGTGTAAAACTCTAACAGAATTTTTCCTAGACCTCACTATTCTAATTATTAAAAGGATATATGAGAAAAGGAGAATAGATGAATTACTTTTCGGTAAGAAATATATAGATGTGATTTCTTTGGGCCTCAGTTGCCTTTTCTATAAAATAGGTAAGTTAAATTAGAGAATTTAAAAACTGTGTCATGGCTTGAGTAGTCAGTCCGTGGTCTCTGGATAGTCGTGCAAGAATTACACCTTAAGCAACTCAGCCTCCTTACTCAGAATCCTTTTATCAACTTGAGAGAAGCTCGTTGCTGTCTTCCTTCCTCAACTCATTCTTTTGAGGAAGGTCTAAGTAATAACTTTCACATGGTACCACAGCAGTAGCTCTGGAAACCACAGCAAGAATCTCCACTTTCTAAGAACCAGGAAAAACTGGTAACTCCGAACAGCAGTCATGAACTCGCTAGATTCTAGAGTGTCATGAAGGCAGGACCACGTCCGGTTTTGTGCTTCCTGGTGTCATTAACTCCTTACTCCTAGTGACACTGTAAGTATGCTTTGAATGAATAAATGAACAAGTTAACAAATGAATAATAGCTAGAATGGAATAAGGTTAGGAAGGTTGGTTCAGAGAAGGGGTCACTCTTGAATCAGTTAAAAAGTCTCCATTTAAAAACCATTTTAACATTTTTGTATTAATTTCAAGTAACTGAAAACTATTGCGAAACTAGTGCCTAGCACCTGTATTTCTAGCTAGTTAAGACTCCATGTACCCTCCATTTACTTAACAGAAGCACTAGGCATTGTTTCGTGTCAACCTCAAAAAGTGAGTGATAAGGCAGCGAGATTCTGCGAAATGAAGCCACTTGCTCATAGTTGCCCAGTTGATAAGGGATAGCTCGTTCCGATCCCGAAGTCCAGATTCTTCCCATTACACCCCCTGTGCCTAGGATTTATAGAACACTTCCCCCAAACACCCAAAGGTCACAGATGGAAAGCACAAACACCTGGTTGTCATTTCTTGCTGTTTATCATGTTAACTAGGGGAAAGAGCTGACTTCAAGATTAAGAGAACTATTGTCCTAGATTCATAGAATCCTGGAACTGGAACAGATTGGCCTCAATTCCCCAGTATTTCTCATGTCTCAGAGGGTGTCATTTTGCACATATCATATTAGTTTCATATCCCAAGTAAATACAGACTCTGCTGTCTTGAGCCTCTAAAAAACAACCCTCCTAAGAGGGTGGCTGCCACTAGGTCAAGAAAAGCCACCTGTCAGAGTCTTTTACCTCATAAGAAAGAAGTCAAGAACAATTCCAGGAGTAGTAATAACAGTTATTGAATTTCTTTTGTGATGATTTTTATTCATTTATTTTTTTGCTTTGATCCTTTTGTGTCTACACCAGGCCTCCTATGTCAGGGTGAACCCAAAGCACTTTGGACCAGAAAGCACCCTCATTGAAAGGACAGAGGTGTTTTCATATGTAAAGAGTTAGGGTTTGGCCCCTTCTCTCTGGTCAGCCAAAAATTGGCCTCGCTTTAGGAAGCTCCTGTGGAGACGGGAACTCTTCTGTGTTAAAAATTTCAGCAGCCGCAGGCAGGTCCCAGACTGGAAACTGTTCCAGCATTTATCCCGAAGAAGCTCGAGGAGTTTGAGGAGTGCCTGACTCATGTGCTTCTTGATGTAGAGTCCTCAGGAGATAGCATTGCATTAAATTCTACCTCCTCAGGATGCGATGATTAAATGTTAGATAGAATCTCTCACAAGCCTTTGAAGCTTCTAGAGCTTATTCTGTAGAAAAGCCAAGATGGGAATTTTCTGCTTATTCAGAAGCTCCTAACCCTTCCCTGAAACCCCACAAAGCTTTCCTCCCATCCCCGACCTGCTCTGTCCCCAGAGATGGACAGGCTCAGCCTTTTGTTAGATTATTCTGAAGTTAGGGGGTTTGGGAGGCAGGGCCAAACAAATGATGAAATGGTAATCTACTCGTGGTGATCTGAAGTCGGCGTGGGGGCCCCGCTTTTGTGACTTCTTGCAGGTATGATTATGAGGAGGTGGAGGCCGAGGGTGCCAACAAAATGATGAAGGACTTGGAGGCCCTGATATCTGATCGCTCCTTCGTGGGGAGACAGTTCTCAGTGGGTGACAAAGTTTACACTGTGGAGAAAATTGATAACTTTGAATACAGTGATCCAGTGGATGGAAGTGTTTCAAGGAATCAGGTAGGAACAGATTCATGTGTATTGGGAGAGGAGCCTTAGAGCTTCGTCTCTGAAATCTCAAGAGAAAAAAGAAAAAGGCCGCTTGATCATTTCTATTTGCTACCCTCCCCCCTTCTTTTTTTTAACAGTTGCCTGCTTTCTCCTGGGACACACATAACTTGTAAATATACTCATAGGGAAAATGTGTTTTGCCCTGGTTTTGTGTACTTCCCTATGCCCTCATTCTGGGATTCTTAGCCCCCGCTCTAGAGGGATTTTTATATCCTCCAAAATTCTGTGCAAGACGTTGTGTCGAATGCATGTGCAGAAAGGAGCCCTTAGAATCTAAAGCTGAAAAGGTGAACGAGTGCCTTAGATATCAGTCCCCTTTATCAGTCCTTCTCATGCCAGCCATGAGAGTGGCATTATCATAGACCTTTCTCTGGTATGTTCTAATTTCTAAAAAAAAAAAAAGAAGAAGAAGAAAAAAATTGGTGAGGCATTCCAGACTTAGAAATGGTAGCTCCTCCTGCCTACAGCACGTGACCTGAGCCAGTCCAGCACAGCGATGTGCGTGTGGCGAGGCAGCACAATTGACGGCCTGGACTGTGTTAGGGGTTCCCTCATTGGACACCAGGGACCCACGGCTGCAGGCTGGGTTGGCGCTCATCCAGGCTTCTCACAAACACCCAGGACCCTGGGTCCTCTCTCTTCTGGTTCTGCTGTTGTCACGGGGGGACTCACCACTAATAATTTAGAAGCAGAGATAATAAAGAAGGAGATGAAAATTCTTTTACAGCTTTCCAGTTTGCTTTTTCCTGATGGACCCAGATTTTTGGCCCGGTCGTGGGTAGTCGACGGGTGGGTGGAGTGAGGCCACAGTGACCCTGAGCACCAGGAGTCTCCCATTCTCAAAATACTGGCCCAGTGGGCTCTCTTCCCTATGCCTGTTCACCCTCTGTGAGAACTCTGGGTCAGTAGAGATGATTGTAAGCAACGTCTGAGATAATTAGAAAAAGAGAGGCCAGGAGTAGAGTAGGAGTTTAGTATGGAAGAGGGCAGGGTGGGGTCCACAGGATGGCAGAGCAGAGCAGAAGGTTTTGTAGAGGAGCCTTCAGAGAGAAAACTGGCGATTAGGGAAAGTTACTCCCAATTCTGCGTGACACCCAGCATCTGTGAGAAGAGAGGGAGGAGCTGAGGTGTGTGTGGGAAGGGTGTTGGCATGAGCATGGGTGCTGTTCTCTGCACTCTCTGAGGAAGAACTCAACAGCTTCACGACCTGTAATCAGAAAGTGTGAGCATTAGGTGGAAGGCCAGGTAGGAGAGACACTCTCCTGAAGTAGACATAGCATCTGCCATCAAGTGGAAAGAATTTAGAAGCTTCAGGTTGAAGCTGTGGGAGACGTAGACCAACCTGGTATGTTTCTAGAAGCCAGAAATGGTAGACAGGAGTTAACTGTGTCCTCCTCATGATGATGGAATCAGAAAGGTACTGTGTGCATTTCACTGCTGTCTTCACTGCCGAATGGCCTGATTAAACGTGGGACGAGAAGAGCAGTGTTTCTCCTTCTGGTTGGTCTCTGACTTTAGGTGAAGTTCTTCTTTGTATAGAAGAATGACAGGCTCACGAGGGCTAGAGAGTTCTCAGAAAACTTGCTGACCTTTCCTACCTCTGGTGGCAGAATACCTGAGAGTCTTCAGCCTCAAGTCTCCTGAAGCAAGAAGATTACCAGGATGAGAGATGCTGCCAGGGAGGGAAGGAAGAAGGCAACATAATGTTGGGGGCATGGGGTTGGCATGGTGCCCTCATGGACCCCGCTTCGAGTCCTCAGGCATTGAAGGGGGAATGATCCCTGGCTCCTGTTTGCTAGGTTGGGAATAGCCAGCTTCATCTGGGATGTGTGGCTTCATGTTTTGTTTGAGGCTCTCTGTTGGGGTTTTGCAAAGAGTTTTTCCTCTCATCTGTCTGAATCTCTTCTGCTCTGGTTTGAGCCCTTTCTGTCCATGTTTTCCTCCTGATCTGGGGATCAAATTTCTGTATCTAGCAACTTATTTGTTTACTTACTTATTAGGCTTCAAACTGGAATGGTTAGTCCATAAATTACAGGGCTGTGTCATCCAGCACCCCTGCACCCCAGATCAGGTCTCCCGCCTGACCCTGGGCATGCTTCTCCCCACCCCCCACACCACTCCCCAGTAAGCTCAGCCCCCTTTGGCCGGACAGACCACGACTGACTCCTAGGGCTTAATTGCTGCCCTTTATCAAGGACCTAATCCTCTAATTGATCGAGTATGGAGGAAATTCCATCTCCAGATGAACCCCTTATAATTCGCCAGCCTTCAGTCTCCCTTCCAGTGAGCAGGGGACACATCTCTGCTTCTCTTCTCCAGGGCTTGCGGCTCATTTTTGCAGACGGGTCTCGCATCATCTTTCGACTGAGCGGCACGGGGAGTGCAGGGGCTACCATCCGACTGTACATTGACAGCTATGAGAAGGACACCGCCAAGATCTACCAGGACCCGCAGGTAATGCCCAAGCCCCGTGTCCTGATGAGTTAGTGCTTTCCATTAGAGGGAATGATAGTGGTTGCCTGGAGTCGGTGTTACCACAGCCCCTTTCTGTTGCAGTCAAACATGTAGGTTCACTTTTCTCCAGGTCTCCTTCAGTACATTGTAACAACTGTGACAGCTAACCGTTATCTCAGTATTTTCTCTGTGCCAAGCTCTGTTCTAAACCCGTTACCCAGATGGATATGCTCACTGAAGTCTCAAAAGAGGTCGCCTCTATTCTTATCCCTACTACAGATAAAGAAACAGAGAAAGGTTAAGCGGCAGCTCATTGGGTCGTGTGCCTGGTGAGCGGCACAGTCAGGATAGCCAATCTTTAAATCAGCCCTTCTTCTGGCGTTCTGGTGTGTCACCAGTCATTTGCCACTTTGCTTGGTCTGATCGTGGGTTCTGGAAGCGCACATGTTGGTTCTAGATTTCATGATGGGGCAGAGAGTTCCATGACCCAGCAACAAAGGTCTATGAGGGGGAGTCTGCAGACTTGCAGCCTGGTGGTTTGGGCTCCCAGCCTTAACCCACAGGGGCTCCCGAAGTATGTCCGAGTGAGGAGGGACTCTGGAGGCAGGGGTGGGGCAGAGAACTTAGAGGAGAGGACAGCTGCCCCCGGGGAGGAGCCATGGGGACACAGTGACGCACAGGGGGCTTGGACCTCGTTCCTCACACAGCGGTCTTGACCAATGCTCCCCAACCAGAGGGCCAGAGCCAAAAAAATGTAGGACCTGTTGGGGTCCATTAACACCTTCTTCAGGATTCAGAACACACACTGCGCATTATGGGCTCTGAGCAAACTCACGGCAAAGAAGGCTGTTTGAGTGGCATTTCACCGTGCTTATTATTCCACTCCTTGGCATAACAGTTTTGAGCATAAAGTTTGGATGTTGAAAGATCTTGTTTTCAATTCAGTTCCTGCCCCCTGAGTAGCTGTGTGTCTTTGGGCAAGTCATTTCTGTGCTCTGAGTCTTGGCATCCTAGTAGAGTGCACCCTACTGCTCCGAGTTATTATAGGGATTTAAGGCGACAAGGGATGCAAAATTCTAAATGCTGATTCTAGCATGTAGAATTAGCTTTTGAGAATGTGTGGCCCTCATTGAGAGGAGGCTTCACTTTTACATTTTTTGTTACAGTGACCAGACTCCAGGTTCAATCATTGAGAGATCTCTGTTGTGCTATATGTATCCCTAAAACATAAACCAAAGGCAGTGGTGTCTGCACCGTAGACCACAGAATAATAGAGCAAGAGGAAAAGAAGAAGGAAACTGTGTTCTTTTAATACTGGGCGTATGGTAGACATAATGAATGAATGAAAGATAAATTTCTTTGAACTACAGTTCTCAGGAGGTGGGAGAGAAGTGGGGAGGGAAGTTGGGGGGATCTGAAGGGAGTGAGGCACCCACAGTGCCTAGATATCACCATTCCAGCTAGAAGATGCCTTCCCTTACTCTGGAGCCACTAGGCCTTCGCCTCAGAACTTTCTGGGACTATCGGAAACCCAAGGGGGATGGCACGTGGTATGGTCAGTCTTTGTAGTTGGTCCTCCAGCTTTCAGCCAGGAATCATGAGTTGGAGATTAAAATGAGGAAAAGTGACAGTGGGCAGTAGGAAATGAACTACTCTTGGCTCTGCCCTTGAGCCATTTGGTTAAATCACTTCCTCTTTTTGGATCTCAGTTTTCTCATCTGTAACATGGGCAGTTTAGCTAGATAAGTGCTTTTTAAAAAAATTTTATTAAAAAAATTAAGCAGTATTTATATTTATAAATATATCCTGCAACAGCAGAATTCTTTTATTTTAACCCCTAAGTGAAAAGTAGTTGGGAGGGTAATGTTACTGCATTTTGCAAAGATCTCTTTGAGGACAGTATGGGCAACAAATTAGAGGATTCGGAAGTGGAAGAGCCAGCACCATTGTTCCAGGTGAGAAAGAGAACAGTTATTTAGTGAGATCTGTGGCCCTGAGTTGGAGAGAAATGGCGCCCATTGAGAGATGTGTAGAAGGTGAAGGTCATTTAGGCTTGCTAATAGATTGGAGAAGTGGAATGTGGGAGAAGGGGTCAAGAGTAACTCTTAGTTGTTCACTAGCTTTAGATGGTAGACTGTGTGGTGTTGAGTCACTGAGATGGGGAATGTGCTGGAAGCAGATTTGAGGGGAAAGAATACATCTTTGTGCTTAGACTTGCAGAGTTTGAGGAGCCTTTGGAGTGTGGGAGGAGGCAGGCTGACGTGTGGATCGTGGAGGCCATCTGAGGGCTGGAGCTCTGGGTCTGTGGCTAGTGAAAGTAATGGAAAAGTTTTGTTTTGTGTCTCCCTCAGGTCATGTTGGCCCCCCTTATTTCCATCGCTCTGAAGGTGTCCCAACTCCAGGAGAGGACGGGACGCACTGCGCCCACCGTTATCACCTAAGGAGACAGGCCAGGTGCGGTACGTCCCTCTACCCCAGGACCTTCCAAGTCATCTGATTGAAGAGCATGGACACAAACAAAATGTATCCACACAGGCTTTTTAGGATTTGGTTTTCCCACTAACCATTGCTGATGACTGGCCCATTAGTGTGATGTTGCCAGTTGAGATGCCATGTGGGAAAGAGGGAAGAGGAGCCAGGGGCTTTTGCTAATGTCACTCCCTTTGGGGGCCCTTAAGCCCTGCTGCTGTGCAGGTTATTTGTCTCCCTAGCACCAGCTTCTGTTCACTACGATGTGGGATGGAGGCCGAGCAGGCGCCAGTGAAGCCATTTCTCACGCTTAGGTTGTACCAGTGAAATGACAGTACAAGCTCCTTTCTCTTTGGTGAATGCTTCCCCTGTTAACTGTTTACATGTGTGTGTTCCAGCAAAATGCAATTTCTGGTGCCTTCTCTCCAGTCAGTTCTTTCCTCAGAGTGAGACGTACTTGTCTACAGATTTCTGCCTTGTTTTGCAACATAGTCCCACACAAATATTTTGGGATATTAAAGCAAAATAAGCTACTATTTCTTGATGTCTCTTTTTTTTCTTAACTGCAGCATGCTCTTTCACTTTCAGAAAGAAAATAGATTTTCTTTTTCAAAGAAGGTATTATATTCTGTTTGGATGTCCTAGCTAGAAGACAAAATGTTCTCTGCACTAGATTTAAAATCCTTGTACTTAGTAACTGTAATTTCAGATCTTAGCAGGGTCAAGTGAGCCCTGGATTCAGCCGAGGTAGATAAAGTAAGCTCAACCTGGTTAATTTGGAATAAGGGAAAGCAAGATGACTTTCAGGAGATTTTTTTCCCCCAGGTAATATTAAATAGCAAAGCATGGCCATGTGCCTTGTGGTATTGAGGGGACAGAGGCAGAACTCTCAGAATCTGAGAGCAAGATTACTGGCATTTGGCTGGATATCTTGAGCTCATTGATAACTTACTCATCTTAGAACAATTTTTTTTAAGATTTTATTTTTTTGAGAGAGAGTGAGTTGGAGAGACAGAGAGCACAAGCAGGGGCAAAGGGAGAAGCAGACTCCCCTGCTGAGCAGGGGACCCAATGTGGGGCTCAATCCCAGGACCTTGGAATCGTGACCTGGGCTGAAGGCAGATGCTTAACCCACTGAGCCACCCAGGTGCTCCATCTTAGAGCATTTATATTCAATCCATGAGTGTAATGTGGTAATTAAAAGCATAGGTTTGGAAGCCAACAGACCTGAGTTTGAATCCTGCTTAAGACTTTGAGTCACTTTTGAATACATTCTCAATATCTTTAAAATCAGGGTGAAGGGATTCCTGGCTGGCTCAGTTGGAGTTATGACTCTTGATCTCAGGGTCAAGTTCAAGCCCTTCATTGGACATGGAACCTACTAAAAAAAATTTTTTTTAAATCAGGGTGACAATAGTTCCTACTTTATGGAGTCATTGAGAACATTCAATGAGTGAACCTGTGCAAAGCAGTGGGCACTTTATCTAGTTCGTGGTAGATTTTCAAGTATGAGGGAACGAGGATTATGCTTACAACACTGTTTCTAGATTTTTAAGCATTAGGAAAAGAAAAACTATAACCCTAATACTTACAATGCATTTTATGGTTTGCAGGGCATTTCCACAAAGTCGTCTTGCCATACAGAGTATTCCAGAGAGGCAGCTCAGCTCTGTACCCCTCCCCCACCCAGAGTGGACTCCCTATTCCAGGTGGACAGGGTCTCTGGGGTAAGATTTCCAATATTCCCATTTGATAAGGGGGTCTAGCTCAGCAAACTGAACTGAGCTTTCACAAATATGAGAGGAAGATGAGTACTTACTGAGCATTAAATGCCAAACATGGTTCTGAGTGCTTTCCATATACTCTTTACATGCTCCCAGTCACTCCAGGAGGTAGATACTCCCATTATTCCCATTTTACAGATGAGGTCTGGTTACTTGCCTGGTGCGGCACCACTGGATAGTGGTGGCGTACCCCTAGGCAATGGAGCTCAGCTCTGCCCGGTTTGCCAGTACTTTGGCCCCTCTGTTGACTGGCTGCTTTGAACAGATGAAAGAAAGGTGTATGCATTTGCACAAATGCCCTTATGTTTTATTTATTAAAGGATCATACTTTGTGCCTTTGGTGCCAGAGAGCGTTAGTTTTAGCATTGTTGTCCACCTCCCTTGGCCCTGGGATCTTTTTTTTTTTTTTTTTTTTTTGAGGAGGAGGAGGAGCAAAGGGAGAGAGAATCTTAAGCAGGCTCCACGCTCAGCACAGAGCCTGACGGGGCGCTCGATCCCAGGACCCTGAGATCATGACTTGAGCTGAAATCAAGACCCTTGGTTGTCTAAGACACTTGACCTAAGGCTGAGCCACCTAGGTGCCCCTGGCCCTGGGATCTTGATACGTGGGTGTATCAGTCAGCCAGGAGATGTGTATTGACTCAAAGGGAAGAACATATACACACATTTACGCCCTCCAATTGCCTGTAAGACTAGCGAAGGAAGTGAAGTCCAGTGCAGATAGGAGACTGTACAGGGTAACCTCCTTCTGGAGTTGTGTGGGTAGCACCTGATGCTAGAATCCAGATTTTCTAAGCACCTATTCAGTTTCAGATGTTGGGGTACAGGCTTCTAAGTAACCCTCCAAGCAAGACATTATTATTCCCGTTCTAGAGCTGAGACAACTGAGGCAGAAGAGAAGCCTGAGTAATTTGCCCCAGGTTCCCAGCTACCCTGTGGTGGAAGTGGAATTTTGAGTGGGGATCTCACCGACTTTCCCTGACCCTTTTCCTGCCTCTCCATCTGTCGAATCAGCTGCAGACACTCCCAGGACCGTGGCCCCTGGAACAGCTTTAGAAATTTCCTCCTCATCCCTGATCAGAATTCAGCTGCTTCCCCTGACCTGACTTGGCTACAGGTCTGAGAGTTAAAAGCCCAGGGGAGGAAGAGGGAGATGGCTGGGGCCGCAGAGCCGTGGGCGTGGGTGTCGTAAGGGCCACCTTTCCTCCCTCTGTGGCTTCCAGAGAGACACCCCAACACGTGTGCCTGCCAGGAATGCTGGAGGATGGGGGCCCGAGAGGCAGGCCAGCGGCCTGCAGCCAAGCTTCCCGCCTGCTGGGACTGATGTGGTCTGTGAGTCAGGCCTGTTTTCGTTGGGGTGTGGTGGGGATTACAGCGAGAAAATTGGGTTGGAACTGTTGGGGCTAAACTCTGAAATTTCCCATTTCCCCTCCCTCTTGACATTCAGCTTTCATTTTGGAGAAGCAGATTCAGTTCAGGAAAGCTCCCCAGGTCCAGAAAATGGCCAGGCTTACAAGGGAGGGGCCCTGCCTCAGAGAAGGAAAACAAAGGCCAAGCTTGCTGTATTTCCGGGGAAGCCAGGGTTTGGAGCAGGGTTTGGGAATTACTGCAGAGATCCCCTCAGGGCCTCGGGCCTCCATGCTTGTCCCTTCTGGTCCGTTCTCCATGGCATCAGCCAGGTGCCTCTGTGTGTGTGTCGCCCGTAAGGCTGTGTATGCTGCCTGCCGCCTACCCAGCAGCTCCTTGTCCTCTGCTCTCTGCCTTACGTTCAGACATAGGGAGCCACCTGGGGCACTGCTCTGTTGTCTCCGTGTCTTTGTCACTGATATTCCGTCTGTATCACTTCTCCCCTCCATCCCATCGTCCACCATAATCCTCCCTGTTCCTCAAACACTGTTTTCTCCAAGAAGCTGTTGCCGACCCTCCAGTGTCTGGTTTGGGAATCTATAGAACCCTCCTGATGGCACTTACCATGCTGTATGTTCATAGCCTGTTTACTTTCCATTTCTCCCACTGCCCTGGGAGCTCCTAGAAGGCAGGGACTGATTCTTCATCAGTATTCACCCAGGATCTGCCCCATGCCCAGCACATAGCAAAAGTTCAAAAGACAATTTTTTGGAAAGAGTGAAGGAAATCCAGTTTAATGGCAGAATGCTCTCTTATGCTATGACTCCCTGCCTCCCACCCAGCCTCTGCATATGATTGTCTTCATTTTTACAGGTGACAAGTGAGTTGACCACTTTCGCAGCTAGTGAATACTTGAACCAAGAACTCTGTGATAAAGCTTTAGAGGTTGAAAATAAGAAAGCACCCAGGACAGAGGATCAGCGTGGATATTGGTGGGAGATGGGGGAGATATGTGTCAAGGTCACTTTGAAGAAAACTTAATTTAAATGTGGAGTATTTTATCTCTGATTGCTACAAAAGTTAATTGGGCATATATTTGGGAAAGGGTTCTGCCAAATTAGCCTGAAAGAAATAGAAAGAAGTTATTTTTCTTCACGGAATAGAATCAAGAAAGCCAGGCCCAAGCCCTGAGGACTGCCTCTGAGCAGATTCATGGGAAGAAAGCCACGCTGGGGCGAGGCAGGTCCACCAGTCCTGGGCCTCGCGCTGTTGGGGCACACTGCACGTACTTCCGGAAGAGAGAGAGGCTCTTCTTGGTTCTTCTCACTAGAGCAAGACACATTCTTATCACGGGTCATGTTATTATACAAAAGAAGTGAGGTCATCGCCAGCAAGAGTTATGTCTCATGTCTGGCTGCTCGACCTGTGGGAACCTTTGAGGGCTTTGGTTTGGTTTTCACCAAATGTGAAGACTCTACCTAGATCTGTTAAGTTGGATTTGTGGGTGTGGGCTAATAACTATTTTCCAAAAAGCGTGTCTTCTGTGACTCAGAGTGCTGATCTCCAGCTGACAGAAAGGCCAGTGAAGAGTAGCAATCTGTTTGCCTTTAACGACGGTGATTTTGTAAAACTTCTGTCTCCGTTGCTTTCTGACTTCATTTTTGTACTGTGATCAGGAGGGCTGTTATTATCCTAGATAAAGAAATAGAAACTTTGAGAGCTTACATGGCCTGTGTGAAGTCTCACAATCCCGATGGAGAAAGCAGACGCACCACCCCCATCCCTTGGTGCTTGTGATTCTTTTTCCAGTGTACCATTGTTGTCTAACAAAGCACCCCCAGATCTAGTGGTGGTGAACTCTTGCATAATCTCATTAAGCTCGTGGATTCTGTGGGTCAGGGAATCAGGGCACAGTGGAAAAAGCTTGTCTGCCCTGCAGTGTCGGGGGCCCTCGTGTGAGAAGACTGGAACAGCTGGGGAAGGACGCAAATGCCCAGGGGCTGGCACCATCCGGAGGCCCCCAGCCCTGAAGGCTGGGTTCTGGTTCAGGAGCTCTTTAGGCCTGAGTTCCTCACAGTGCGGTGCTAGCTTCTGGCAGGGAGCTTTCCAAGAGCAAGTGTAACGAGAAAGCCAGGCAGAAGCTGTATTTTCCTTTACTGCCTACCTCTGTCCTACTGGTTGTGCCCAACTCACTCAGGCCAGCCGGGATTCGAGGGCAGGGGAATTACATTCTACCTAATCTTGGGGGAGTGGCAAGGTCACATCGCGGAAGAGCATGTGAGACAGGAGCTGTTCTCTTTGGAAAATACAATCGGTCACAATTTTCAAATTTTCTCCCAGTAAATACACCATTCTGAGTCATGTGAGTATGAAGAAGAATTTAATTTAGAAGTAATTTTCACCAGGAGCATCTGTCACTTACCTGAATGTAGATACGTGCTGTCATCGCACATTCCCGTACCCATGACAGACGTGATGAATCAGTCACAGCACCATGTCTGCTAAGCTCGGATGGGGCTCCAGAAACCTTGGTACGATACATGAGACAAGAAATATTCATCAGTGGCAGTGGGGATATGAATGAAAACTTACATGTTGCTTGGGAATATTCTTCCTTTCTTACCTTTGTAATGTCTAACTAACATCTCACATAGGGTGTGAAAGCCTATTTGAAAATAGACCAGTCAGTCTGTAAACTGATGAAAAATATGTGCACAGGATGGAGAAAATCAGTGATGACTCTTAAATAAATCACCACTGATTTCAGAAACAGCATGAAACATATTAATAAAATGATTTTACTGATTTTTAAACTCAGAAGTGAACTGGAGGTTGGTTTCACTATTTGAAGGTCACGGTCCCAGCTTTTTTCTACACTTTGGTTCTTTCCACCTGTCACTTTGCTTCCTTGGCTGTTACAGTCACTTATATCTGATTTCATGATGCCTAAAGCTTGTATAGCACTTTTCAGAGCCCTTCAACTCATTGTCTCATTTAATCTTCACAATTGTCCTATGCAATAGATATGCAGTAAATATGACATTTAGCAATCAGATTCTCTGCCCCAAATCATACAAATTACTACTACTGGGGCACCTGGGTGGCTCAGTGGGTTAAGTTTCTGCCTTTGGCTCAGGTCATGATCCTGGGGTCCTGGGATGGAGCCCTGTATCTGGCTCCCTGCTCAGTAGAGAGCCTGCCTCTCCTTCTGCTCCTCCCCCTACTCATGCTTGCCCTCTCTCTTGCTCTCGCTTTCTATCTCAAATACGTAAATAAAATATTTTAAAAATTACTACCAACATATATCAATCACCTAATTAAATGACAAGGGGTAAATAAGTTGATTAATGGTAGCTACCAGATACCTTTAGTCACTTGATATACACCTGGTCATTTAATCCTTATCACAACCCTAAGGATGGGAATTATTAGCTCAATCTTACAGATGAGGAAATGGAGGCTGTGAAAGATTCAGTAATTTGCCTAAGGTTGAAATTACCAAGTGGTGGAACTGAGATTTGAGCCAGAGTTGATCAGACTATAAAGTCCAAGTAA